>CAEGAF010163960.1:0-87916 GCA_903067075.1 Micropoecilia bifurca | reverse complement strand
CACACACACACACACACACACACACACACACACACACACACACACACACACACACACACACACACACACACACACACGTCCCATATTAGGACTTTGTATTGACTTCCACTCATTTTAGTAATTCATTTAAATGAATGCCCACATTCAGAGTTTGATCAAATGTGTAATTTGACTGATTACCACTAACACACAAAGGTGGACATCGGGAGCCCTCTTGTGTTGATCTGTATAACATGAACCCTATCCAATAAGGAAAATAAATAAGACCTTTTTATATATTAGAATAATGTCATATGTACCTATGATTTAGACAAACAACAAAGAAAATAACTTATCAATGTTCATTCAACTTTTTTTTTGCACTTATTCAAATGGAGGTGATAATGTACCTGCTACTTGTTTGCAAATGTGAAGAAACTATTTTTAAAAGTGCATTAAGATGTTCTGGTAAAGTTATTGAGAAAGATAAGGCAAAAGTTGGGAACTTTTGTCTTAGTTCCCAACCCAGCAGATCTAACCAGATTCTGTTGTTTTTGTTTACGACTAACGCTTGATGCATTGTCATGGAATTCAAGGATTTATTTCTCTTTATAGATAAATTACAATCGGCAGTTTATTTTTGCAATTAACACAGCAAAAAAAAGCATTGTTTTGAGTATTTGTTTAATTTTAAAAGATACTTTATCAACTTCATCACATCCTGCAGGAACCTTTTCAGTGACTTCTGGCTTTTCTTAAATAGGGGCCTGCCACACTTTCAGGATTTTTACTTGCAGAGCATGTTAATAGAATGTGCTGTATTTACTCTCCTCCAAATAAAATACAGGTTTATTGTTGCCAACTGACAAAATGGTGAAAAAAGTTAGGAGAGCCTTCTGCCTAAGTTTGTTATTTGATGTTTAGTTTTGCAGAGGCTCCTTTGAGCCTTTAGGTTGAATATGATCACCGACGTTTCCACACCAGGATCCAATCAGATAAATGCTTTACATCAACCACCACCTTCTCTCTGAGCCTCTGTTTCAGTTTCCTGTCATTTCTGCCCGTCTGTAATCTGCATCCTCAGTCATGTTTGGTGTTTGTGTCTAGATTTCTAATTCAGCAGCCCTTATTTTGGCAGCGCCTCAGCTTTCATTTTTGGCTGAACAGAGTTCATTTCATTCCTCCAACCAGCTGAACCCTGACTGGTGCCAGCTTCTGGATCCTTGGCTGAACCACACGGTGTCTCAGTGTTCGCCAAAGAGCAGAGGAAACGAAGGCGGCCGAGGAGAGGAACTCTCCGGGGACCATTGCTCATTCCGTTAAACGTGGATATAAATATGTAGCGGCTTCGACTGAGATCTTTCCACTGAATCGCTTCTTTAGTTATCTGTTTTTGACTTTTATTTTTCATTCAAAGATTTTCACTCAAAATCTAAAAGTTTGCTGAATATAAATATTGAAATTTGTAATATTGGCCTTCTTAGGAAACTATCAGCTGAGTTTCCATTACAAAGGTCCGCAAAACTTTGTTGATGTTAAAAAAAATAACAAATTTTTTTGCATTTGCAGTGTTTCCATTAAATAAGAAACACTATTAAAAATCACACGAGTTTGTTCGCTCTGTACCACTTCCTGTCGTCGTCTTTCCTACCAGTAGTCACAGCCGGTTGTTGATCGTGACTCACGTGATGTGAACAAAGTGTTTCCACTTTGCTCACTGATTTTCAAACACTGATTTGCAAAATGCACAGATTCCGATAAGCCTGGGGAAAATAAACACCTCATCCTAACGCAAGAACATACAAAAAACGTGTTTGTTTTTTTTGGTTTGTTTCAAAATTGCTGTGTTTCCATTAAGCAAATTTATTTTCGTAATTCTAATTTATGCACTTTGAAGGTCGATGGAAATGCAACACCGTGACCTTCTGGTCCTCAAATTTAGGAAGCAAAAAAAATAATGTAAACGGGCAGACAAATAAAAGTGACACGAAGGTAAGGGAAGAAAAACACAGGCCAGATGTAAAATCCAGAGTCCGGAGCCGAAAGAAAGTGGTGCATATAAATAATAATAAAATACAAAACTAGTTAATCCTCCTGAGACCCGAAGAAAAAAAGTGTTTTCCAATTTCTGTTTTTTTGTGATTTCCTATCTATTTAGGCCAAAATAAACATCTTAGCATTTAATTTTTTTAAAAATATTTTTTTATAAAAATTTTACAGCATGTCCATTGTAGTGGACGTCAGGACTATTTCAGTCTAAATTATGACCAAATTCAAGAAAATGGAACAATGTACAGATTATTGATTAATGAATCACATTAACCCAACAAGAGGTCAAATTGGGGAAATACATTTAATGATGAGTTGTTATCCATTTCTGGTTGCAGTCTATTGCTTGTTACTTGAAATAAAAGCTAAAAATGGCTGCAAACTGCAGGGGTGTCGCTAAACACTATTGCCCAAAAANTATTTATTTTGAACATGATTGAAGTATAAAATTGGACACATGAACAAGGACTTTCTTCAGAATATCAGCAAATGTGGCCTATTGGCTTTGAGAGTCAAAATCTTCTGGACTAAAAATATCTAAAGTAATTAGCAGTAAAATGATGGGGAATAAGTTCTGAAAACTTCTCAAAGGGTCTTCTAGAAACTGGAACCATTATGATGAACCAAAGAATACCAAAGCCACACCAATTACCAGAATATGGGCCACTGTGAACAGAAGGGAGCACCTTAGCTGACTGTCACAAAGTGGTTTGACGATAAACCTGTGGTGATGGCCTCCACCATTTATGGGAAAGATCTAAACGATATTTGAAGTTGATGGTCAAACAAAGAAAGAAACTTGTGTCCTTGATCTTTAGGACCAAATGTTGGTCATAGAGATCCAACATTTGGATCTTTATGACCAAATGTTGAGCTTTCATTGAATGTCGACCAGAACCAAGAAATGGACATTCCCATCACAGATGCCTGGCCCTAGACAAACATACAAATAAATCCTGGCCCATCTATCACAGCAACCTTCCTCCTCTCTCTCTGGCTCTGATGGTGCGTTCACACCAAACGTATTTTGAACATCAGGCCCATCTGGTTTACATTCAAAGTCTATGTGGAGGCGCGTTGAGGGCCAAGGAGGAGCGTTTTGAGCGTCTAGCGTGGTGCGATTTGAACCGTTTGGACCGTTTTTATGACGTTCCACATAGACAGTGAATGTAAACCAGATACACTTGATGCTCAAAACCCTTTTAGTATGAATGCACCATAAGTGCACATGTGTCAAATTTGAAGTGTCAAGTGTGTTTTTGACATGCGTAACGTTTTTGGTGAGAACACACCAAGAGTCCATCTCTTCATCAGATGGTCCTGGATCTGATGAAGTTCCCTTCCAGAGGCTGATATTTATTATCCTCATCTTCATCTGACAAGTCCAGATCTGAATCTCCCTCTACTATCTTGTGTAGAATCATATTTCACTTCTTTCTCCTACAACAATGTGGAGTCATTAAATACACTAAAATGGTCCTGATGTCCATTATAATTGACATTCAGAAAAGGTCTGTCATTTCTAAACAGAAATTATTAAATTGTTTTCACTGGTCAAAATATTATTATTGGTATTTAATTAACAAGAAAATAAATAATTATCATGGCAAAAATAACAAAAGAAAAAAATATTTGACTCGTCTGCCCTCTTTCAATAAAATGTGGTTTCTGGCAGGTTGGCCATTTTGATTTAGGAAAAAAAGGGACTTCCCAGTATGAAAACCTATCACATGACACATCCCTGGAAAGCCCAGGATGTCCTCTAAAGAGTACTGTAGGGCTAGAAATGGTAACTCAAAATATGAACAAAAAATAAGCTTAAACAAAATGTCCATTATAATGGACATAAGTCTATGGGCCGGGTCTCAGGAGGATATATATTCTTTGGGTGCAGAATCTGGGGTGGAATCCCCCATACATGGCAAGTAGTTTATATGCTATGTTCTGTGGTTAAAAGTTCCTTCTTCTGCAAATTGACATAATTTATGTAGCATGTAGGAGAGGAGGAGTCTTGTCCATAGACATAATATAAGGATATTATATTATATTATATTTATTATAATATATTATGTGATTATGTGATATTATATTATGTCTATGGTCTTGTCAAACGAAAGAGGTCGTCTTTAAAAATGCCTTTCTATAAACTAATTACACTCAAATTCAGTTCAATAAAAACTAAACACAAAATAACTATTGTTTTTTCTCATGAAATTTTTATTTATTAATAATTATTGTACATATTTGAGAATATGACGAATAAAGTAATATTGTGAGTATTTATGGTCAGGCATAAGGGAGGCCATCTAACAAAGGTCCTTTCCAACGGGGGCTTACGATATTATTGGACAAAAAGAAGTGTAGCTGGCTTAGAGCGTTTACATATAACAAATCTTATATTTTCTTTCCAAGAACTTGTGAATACGTCCACCTTTTAAATCTAATTAGTGGATCCGGGCACTTATTGGAGTAGCAGTCATGATAACATCTGCCGGTGAGTCTCAGAAGAAGGTTTTTAATTTTGTAGTTTTAACTTTAGCTAGCTGCCATTGAATTAGCTGAGTCACACGGTGCTAACAACCGGTGACAGCGGATAATACAAACCGTCTGGAGGGCTTCATATGGTTCAAATAGGTTTAACTGAGTAAAACATTTATTTTTGGGGAAACAAATATTTCAACTGTCTGAAATAATCGGTTCCCTCCATAACATGGGGTTTAATTATTCTTTCAGAAACTCCTTAGCTGTTTATTTCTATCACAATGAGCAACAAATCCTGTGTAATTGGAAATATTTGTCTTTTATTTGCCAAAGTTAAGTGTGGGGTTGTGGGACCAAATATTTCAGCTATAATCTACTGCCTCTCTGTATTTTACTGCTTATGCAGTGTAAACATTTCTGTATTTCATACTAGGAGACAAAGTGCTCAAATGTAGTTTGCATTTGCAGAATTTCAGGATTTTAAAGTTTCTTTGTGTTTGTCTTTTACAAAGCTGGGATTATTTCCCTCCTTGATGAAGAGGAGCCAAAGCTAAAGGTAAATATTATTTACACAGTAATCTGTCTGATGTCCTTGGGATGGTAGAACATTTATGCAATGTTCATGTTTTAGTATCAGTCCTTTTTATAAAAAAGTAAATGGAAAAAGATTTTTTTTTTGGTTAAAGCTTTAAAATATATGAATCAAGTTGTAAGCAATGTTTTTGTCTAATTTGCAGGAGTTTGCGCTGCATAAACTAGACTCTGTTGTGAACGACTTCTGGGCTGAGATTTCAGGATCTGTAGATAAAATGTAAGTATAAACTAATAAGTTCAAATATAATGAAAACGGGACAGCAAGAAATGTTTACTCTAAGTGTACATATGGAGTAAACATTTACAGAAAAACAAATGTGAATTTCCAGTGCGTTCATTTTCAGTCAAATAAAACTAGTTCTCTTATTTGTCCAGTGAGGTCTTGTATGAGGATGAATCTTTTCGGAGCCGAGAATTTGCTGCCCTGGTGGCCTCAAAGGTTTTCTATCATCTTGGGGCCTTTGAAGAATCCCTGAACTATGCTCTTGGAGCTGGGGATCTCTTCAGTGTTACAGATGACTCAGAATATGTGGAGACCATCATCGGTGAGTGATGAGACAAGAATACGTCTGTTATTACTGTAAAACTTGGAACATAGTCAGATGATGACATTTACATGTTAATGTTTACACAGTCGTTTTTCTGGTGGAAGTGAAAATCATATTTGTGTCATATTTCTCCTAGCCAGGCAGAGTTAACGCATGTATCCCCTTTATTCTGTTCAGCCAAGTGCATTGATCACTACACCAAGCTGCGGGTGGAAAATGCTGAGCTCTCAGAGGATGAAGAAAAGAAGATAATCGACCCTCGCCTTGAGGGCATCGTCAACAAGATGTTCCTGCGTTGCTTAGATGATCACAAATACAAACAGGCTATTGGGATCGCCTTGGAGACCAGGCGTCTTGACATTTTTGAGAAGACCATCCTTGAATCGGTCAGTATCTTTTGTCATTCACGAATACATTTGGTAGTATTTACTGCAAATTTAAACCTTTTCTAATATCTCTGCATCTTGTGAAATATATTGCATTTTCTGATCAAAAACTCAAGTATTGGTCAGATTTGTTCTGCAAACATTGATGTATTTAATCAAAGTTAACTTGTGAAAGTGTGGTGTTTTTTTCTCCATCTGTCTGTCTCTCGTGAAATTACATTATAGTTGTTTTGTATGTATTTGTTTTATTGTCTAGATTTGTAGTATTTATTGATTATTTTGGATGTCCTTTTCAGAATGATGTGAGCGGCCTCCTTGCTTACAGCCTGAAGGTCTGCATGTCCCTGATGCAGAACAAGAAGTTCCGTAACGAGGTTCTGCGGGTGTTGGTCAAGCTGTACATGAATCTGGAGAAACCAGATTTCATCAATGTTTGTCAGGTAACTGTAGTAAAAATGTCTGTAAACCTGAACTCAACAATCACTACAAAAATTGTAGTGTTGCAAAAATGCTGAATGAATGCTCCAAGCTGAATATTTTTTTTAATAAAAATTGCAGAACAATTTAAAGTAAACTGCAGAAATATAAAAAAAAATAGACAGGCACAGCAGAATAAAGTAAAAGCCTGCAAAATGCAAACAGAAAAAACTGTAGAATAGCAGTGAAAACTTTCAGTCAATGCAAAAATCCCACCTGAAGAGGTTTAGAAATTTGTGCAGAACACTGTTTACAAAGCTAAACTGTAAGGTCACAACAGTATCTAAGCTAAAATGAGCTAAAAAGCCAAATGTAGCTGAAATGCTTGGTAGTAGTTGGTAAGTTAGGACTGTAGGCATCTTGACCTACAGCAGCATACTCCATGCAGTATGAAAAACTCATGTAAAAGCCGTAGTTACCTAAATATTTGCTAAAATTTGGAATTGGGGTTCGATGGAGGGATGTTATCACTCTGTTGACAATAGGTTGTGAATCTGATGTATTTTAAAACCATAAAATCCATCAGGAATGCATAGAGTTGTTTTGGTTTGGTGAGCAGTGCTTTTCTTTAAGCACTGGTGGGGCGTTTTTGCACCCCTTACTGGGAGCGACGTACAACACCTGGCAAGATGACAGGGAAGAAGCCAAGGCTATAGAACCAGTGTGATGCTTTGTGTAATGTTCTTCTGTCAAGCCTTGGGTCTTGTCTTCCATGTACATGTTTTGTTGACAGCAAAGAATTTGTGGTATTAATTTGTCCTCCAAATCTCCCTGGAGAATTTATTGAATAGTTCTGAAACAGGGGGACTCAACGTCACAATTTATCTGCAGGTGTTGGTTCTAGATACCACAGCACACCTCCAGGGGGCGAGCAGAATATATTCCTCAAGTGGTCAAGGCTTTTTCTTTCTTTTTTTGCTGCACAAGTTTTTTGTTATACCTCTTTATAAATGCTCTCTGTGTAAAGCTGTTTTATGCTCTTGCACAGATGCATCAGTATTATTTTCTCCCTCCTCTTAAGTTTCATTAAAAACATTTTCAGTTGTTTTCTTCTTGTCTGTTTAAATTAGACATTCAGACATAATTTCAGAATAGCAGATATATTTGGCAAGATTGTAGAAAACTTGAAAAAATTGTCCAAAAATAATCTTTGGCCTAAGTATCCTGATATATACGTAGTTGTTAGAAATCTACTTTTACATTGTGATACAATCACAATCACAAATAAAATCCAGATTCCTTATTGCCTCACAATCAAAGACTACTCTTTTCTCCATTTAGTTCCATAAATAACATCTGATCCGTGCTGACGTTTAACGTTTTGCCTTCTTTTTTCCCCACTAGTGCCTGATTTTCCTGGATGACCCTCAGGCTGTCAGCGACATCCTGGAGAAGCTAGTGAAAGAGGACAACCTGCTAATGGCTTACCAGATCTGCTTCGACCTCTACGAAAGCGCCAGCCAGCAGTTCCTGTCCTCCGTCATTCAGAACCTGCACACCGTAGGAACGCCCATCCCCGCGGTGCCTGGCTCCACAAACACAGGCACTGTCCCCACAGCAGACAAGGAAAGGTAGAAAGAGCTGAAAACTATTTACGTTCTCAATTTCTGCCCATCTTGACCAATAAATTGTAAACTAACTAAAATTAATTAAAATATTTCTTGATGGGATTCCAGTGAAGCAATGGAGACTGATGAAAAGGCTGGAAGCTCACCAGCTGGAAAGGCAGCAGAAACTGTAAGCATTTTATGTTGTTTATTCTGTCGAAATAATGAAAACTGCTTCTTCAGTTTTCCTCATGGCCTCTCTGAATCGTTCTAGAAGGAAGAACCTAAAGACCAGAACGCCAAAATGATCAAAATTCTTAGCGGGGAGATGACCATAGAGCTGCACCTACAGTTTCTCATTCGAAATAACAACACAGATCTGATGATTCTGAAAAACACAAAGGTAGGAAACTCTGGATGACTCAGATGAACAGCAGAAACTGGTGTCAACGTGTTCAGATGATTGGTAGACAGTTAAAAGTTTCTTAATGTTTGATTCTTTGGTGCTGCAGGACGCGGTTCGAAACTCGGTGTGTCACACAGCTACAGTCATCGCCAACTCCTTTATGCACACAGGAACCACAAGTGACCAGTTCCTCAGGTAAAAAAAAAAATCCATAAATAAAAACACACTAGAATTTAATATGTGCAGCACAGATCATTTTAAACAAGTTTAACTTTTTCTTCTCCTATAGAGAAAACCTGGAGTGGTTAGCAAGAGCCACTAACTGGGCAAAGTTTACAGCCACAGCAAGTCTGGGTGTCATTCATAAGGCAAGACTTAATCATTATAAGGTGAAATTTGAAACAACTAACCTGTTAGTTTCTTTAAATTTGTGATTTGACTTTGAATTTTAGGGTCATGAAAAAGAGGCGCTCCAGTTAATGGCCACCTATTTGCCTAAAGACACTTCCCCCGGCTCCGCCTACCAGGAGGGAGGAGGCCTGTATGCTCTGGGCCTCATTCACGCCAATCATGGTGGGGACATCATTGATTATCTGCTCGGTCAGCTCAAGAATGCCAGCAATGATGTAAGGTTTTTTTTTTCCCATTTTTAAAATTTTTTTGTTTATTTCCTTTCAGAATCTAATATATAATGTTGCTTGAGAAACACAGATTTTTTCCCCCTAATTGTCTGGATTCATTTTTTTCCTTTTGTAGATTGTCCGTCACGGCGGAGCTCTTGGATTGGGTTTAGCTGCTCTGGGAACAGCCAGACAGGATGTTTATGACCTGCTGAAGTCCAACCTTTATCAGGATGACGCTGTCACTGGTAAGCTGCTGAAATCACCAAATCACTGTTGTCATTGCTGGCAAAGCAAATACAATATAAGAACTATTGTGAATTCTAAATAATTTGTTCTCAAAAAAAAAATTAGTTAATTTTTTTAACTAAAATTGGCAGCTATTTCACGCTACAAAAACCCGAAACGCATAAATTGTGCAGTTCAAACCAAGGCTGCACAGCATATCGCGATACATATGATATTTCAACAGATTGGTCTTTTCAACCTCATTTATTATGTCAGTGAATCACAGCAGCTTGTTTATTTTTTTCATGCCGATCGCTTTTATGTTTAGTGAGGTAAAATTCAAAAACAAAGTACGCTGATGGTTTGATACGATCTCCAGGCGAAGCTGCAGGCCTGGCTCTGGGTCTGGTCATGCTGGGCTCCAAGTCGGCCCAGGCGATCGAGGACATGGTGGGCTACGCTCAGGAGACGCAGCACGAGAAGATCCTGCGTGGCCTTGCTGTGGGGATTGCTCTGGTCATGTACGGACGCATGGAGGAGGCCGACGCCCTGATCGAGAGCCTCTGCAGAGACAAGGTTTGACTTGGAGCCACTAAGAGTATAACAAACTTTTGTTGTTTAGAACGGAACAATACATATTGTAAAGTAGATTTTAAATAAACTGGCTTGATTCATCATCGGAGGAGGAAATGTGGAGGGACTAAAACAATTTGAGAATAAACTAAAAGCCATTGTTCTTTATTAGGCTGTTGCGCTGCACATATGTTTGATGTATTGTGCACTCTGTAGCAGACTGTTTACTTTATGTCACGTGAGACTTTGTACTCTGCGCCAGGTTTCATTCTGTTAAAGTTAGCGGCGGGAAGGGACTCAAACCCAAACAAACACAGCTCAACTCTCTGCTTTCTGTCATTGTTTATGGTAGGACCCCATCTTGAGGCGATCTGGTATGTACACTGTTGGAATGGCATACTGCGGCTCTGGGAACAACAAGGCCATCCGACGCCTGCTGCATGTCGCTGTGAGTTTCATCTGTAAAGCGCTCCCACTGGCAGGTGGACGAGTTTATCCACCTGGCTGTAAAACACATGCAAAGTAGCTTTTTAAAAAAACAATCCTACTGTGCTGTAGAACAGTAACCATATGTTGATTTCTGTTTGCTCTAAACCATTTCTATAAAGATTTCCATGATTCTGTTTGAAGGTTCAGAAACTTGATGTTCAAAGCAGAAAAAAATCAAGTTTGTTCCTGTATCTAAGTTTTTATACTGAATCACTGATGTTTTATTAGTTGCCCTGTAGGGGGCGCTCTCTGCAAGCTAAGTTTGTCCATGGGTGTGACAGTGGAGCTGCTTATTTTATGAGAAGCCACATCATTAAAACTAAAACTGAAGAGGTCAGTTTTTTTCCACTTTCTCTAATTAGTCTGCTTATTTAAATCAAGGTGAGTGACGTGAACGATGACGTAAGAAGAGCTGCTGTCGAGTCCATTGGCTTTATCCTCTTCAGGTAGGATCCCCCTTTAATTCCTTCAGCTTTGACCAGCATGCTTCTTATTTTCCATAATGGCCTTTTTCAACTTAATCAAACTGATGCGTTGTCTTGTAAAGTTAAGAATACATTAAGGTTTGCTTTAGTAAAGTGTATTTTTGCTGTGATTGGTACCAAAATGAGAGAGTTATGAATTTATGATTTATTTTTATCTTTTCATTACTTTTTATTTTTACAGTTTGCATAAAGTTGAGTTATTTCACAGCAACAAATATATGTTTTATTTTTCTTTATACCAGATAGACCTGAATTAAATTTTTGGCTTGCATGCAAGAAGCTGTATGTTGCAGAAAATTTGCACAGCAACAATCCATATGGTAAAACTTGGCGGTGGCAGCATCATGCTGTGAGAGAATCTATGAAAAGGCATGAAAACTGCAGTGGGGGCTCTCTATTTAACTGAGCTGGAGCCATTTTATTAAGGACACATTTATAGACTATAGGTGTTGAAAGCTGGTTGAGACATACTGCTAAAGACCTGCAGCTGTTATGGAGATAAACATTTATGCTCAACGCAGTTTGTAGATATTTATTTGATGAAATTTGGAAATAAGCTGTCATTTTTCATCCACTTCACAATTACACATGAGATTTTGTTGATCTATCACATAAAATCTCAATGAAATACGTCCAGGGTTTGCATTGTGACGGCCACAATGCAGAAAAAAGTTGAAGTATTAAAGAGTGTGAATATCTTTGCCAGGCTTTGTATTTATATGTGTGTTTCTTTCTTACATTATTATAAATTTTATCATTAAATCCAAGCATTGTTTAATGGCATGTCAAATAAAAATCAGTGTGCACACTGAAGTCCAAAAAAGGCTCTGAATGGTGTATGTGATCAATTGCTTGAAAAACCCTCCATAAATTTCCTTTGTTTAGAAAGACTCATGAACCACAGGATTACACTTAGTCCACGTTTTTCCAACCCCAATAACTCATTTAGTCATGTGCACAATCAGGTCAACTGCAAGTTTGAGTTTACCGTGTTTCTCTCTTTCATTATAAATAAATGGAGCTCTTGAAAGGAGTCGGAGGCCTAAGCAAAAATAAACCTCGATCACACTTTCTTCTTTTGCTGCTTTGTTTTTACCTCTGTGTAAACTTGGCATTTCTTTCTCGTTAATCCTATTTTCTCAATTAGGCTGAGTTTAATCTAAACTAGAAGTGTTTATATGTTTAAATTGTTTTTGCCCCTGAAAAATGTTGTCATCTGATGTATGAATACAAATAATTAGCTGCAATTGAATACATGTTTGGTTGTGCAGTATATTGCGGATATATCAATGTATGCAGTACTGATTCTGGAGAATGCTGTGTGGAGATCTATAATGTTTGGCTAATACATCCCAAGTGTTAGGAACATGCATTTTCTTGTGTTAATGCAATATTTAGTCAGTTGGACATCCTCACAGCAGCAGACACTCACAGGACACTGACATTGCCCAAAAGGTTGAAGGTCACAGAGTGCAGGAAGCACATATGAGAAACAGAGGAAAGAAAAAAATGGACAAATGTCACAACTGATATCCTTATCACATTATGTACCAATACTATAAGCATCACTTCTCACTCGAATAACAAAAAGTCCCAATGTCGTTGCACTTTAAGACTACATACACTGGAACTGCTGCCAGACTGGGTTTCTTTTCCCCTCAAACTTTTATTTAATTAGTCATTTTTCAGAAGGCAGTACCTTGGCATTTCATTGTACTTTGGGCAGTTTTTGCTTTAGAAGATGGCAAAACAAAGTTGTTGTTTTTTTTATTAAAGAACATTCAGAATCCATTTCATCTCTTTGTTAGTTCATATGTACACACTTCCATTCCACAACCATTATTAACATTTCAAACCAGCAGGCTGCAATACACACATAGGAGAACTTCCCATTCATTCAGCAAATTCAAAAAGTATCAAGAGTTCAAAGAATTTGCCCTTTACTGAAGAGATTCATATTGTTTTAAAATGTAAGCATGTGGTCTGAGAGGGTTCACAGCATATTTAGACAGTCCAAATTTAAGGATCAGCAGAGGAATATATTATTATATACAGCATTCAGAGTTTTTCCCAGGTTGTCACGTCTTTTGGCCTAAATGGGTTCCTATTAAACAATTTCTGCTTGTTTAGTGAAACAGTTGCAGCTTTTATTTCAGCTCTTTTCTGAATACTGTCTGGAAACTGAAGCTTTCTCTTCAAGTATATCAACAATTTACATTGTAAAAAATAACCTGTGTTTAAAGGCCCGCTGCAAAGATGATGCAACAAGAAACACCGACATGCAGAAGTTTTCAAACCCCTGAGATTTTTTTGTCAATTTATATTATCAAAATTGAATGCACTGTATTGAGGATTTTTAAGGAGATAAAGACTACATTTATCATTTTAAAGTTGTAGGAAACGGTGCCCCTAAATTAAATCAATTGCAACAAATTGGGGCTCTGGTCAAATGAGACAAAGGAATGTTGACTTTTCATGCCAGAGACGGTACATCACTCCAAACACACCATCCTCAGGGTGAAACATGGTAGTGGTAGCACCATGCTTTTGGAAAACTTCTTGGGAACAGGAATGTGGATTTGAAAGTAGATGGTGCTAATTGAAGGATAAACCTGAGGGATTCAACTATGTCTGAACATACAGCCTGAGGTTTAGGTCAAATTATGTTCGTTAGGATGCCCCAGTCAATGGCCTGACCTTTTTTATTTATTTATTTATATATATATATATATATATATATATATATATATATATATTTATTTGGTCAAAATGTTTTAATTTGTAAAACATTTTGTAAAAGTATGTAAACTTTTTTCATTTCATAATTACGCACTACTCTATGACAAAATGTTAAAGGGGTTGTAAAACTTTTGCAAGGAAATGTAGGTTTTGTTACCTCATCATTATGTCACATAGGTGCAGACTCCAATGTTAGTTTTTATATATTTAGGGAAAGCCTTTGTCTTTGAATTTGAATATGCATCAAACCAAGCCACATCGTCTGTGTATGTATTCATACACAGCTCACATGTTCTTCCTGCTTAAAATCTTCATTTTCAGTCAAAAGAATTGTGTTTAGCATAACACCGCCTGGTGACTGCACAGCCTGCTGGCACCGTAGTGGACTTTGGTAGCTCACTCGTCCAATGCTGTTCTTCATTCCCCGCTTCATGAACAGTTTTGAGTTCTCTGCCATGGAAGATTTAAACGAAATGCTTGTAAGGTTCCAGTCTGCAGCGGTCGAGCCAAGCTGCCGTCCCAGCCTGTCTTTTGGGCAGTTTTTGTAGTTGCAGGTGATGTAGCGCGTGAAAGCTTCCCTGAAGGTTTTATTGAAAAGTGTGTAGACCAGGGGATTGATCCCAGATGATACGTAACCAACCCAGACAAAGATCTCCATCAGACGGGAAATAACCTTCTCAACGCAGCTGGAGCACAGAGCCGAGGTGATGTTTGTGATGAAGAACGGGCACCACATGACGACAAACAGGAGGAAGACTATGCCCAGCACCTTGGAGGCGCGCTGCTCGTTGCTCAGAGTTTGCATTGACTTCTTGCCCATTGTCGACATTCTGCGGAAGGATATTTCCTTCTCCGTGGGAGCGGTCATCATGTCCGCGTTTGGTTTTTCTGGATGCCTAGGAAGTCTGATATCCAACATGTTAATTTGCTCAGCTTGAGGAGAAGCTAAGGCCGGGTCGCTTTGGAAAACTGTGGAGATCGGTGAGGAGCTGAAGCGCTGGGTCACCTTTGACCGCAGCAAATAAACCTTTTTGCGCAACACTTGCACGGTGAGAAGATAGATGATCATCATGATGGTCAAAGGGATGAAGAATGCTGTCAGGGAGCCAAAGATGATGAACTCTGAGAAAGTGTTTGGTTTCAGTAGGCATGTGTGATTACTGTTGAAGGTGATGTTCTTGTCGTGAAGATTCTTCAGCCCTTTTATTGGGATTGGAATTGCAATACCTGGAAAATAGAAAAGGCTGTTAATATTGGCAAAAATAAACACTAAAAACTCTTTGATGCCATTTTTAAATATCTTATAGAGTTTTAATCTAGGAGATTATGGTATGTTTGGTCAAGTACAACACTATTGTTTTTGTTGGCAGCTCATTGTTAATATTCAGTGAACGATGGAAAAACTTAACTGGATGAATTGGCCATGATACAACCTTCCATCCGGTTACTCATCTACCCAATCTCATTCCCAGATGAAAGATTTTCATTTGTAGCAGCTGACAGATATTTGACTCTTGACCTGAGCTGCCAAAAATCCTAAATCAAAAAGGGGGAAAACTACTGAGTAATATGTTACGACTCCAGAGATTTTTGTGACGAATAGTTGGTGCAGGCGTGAGCAATTCGTTTTCCTAAAAGTCTACATGAAAAACTAGGTTCTTTTTAGGAAAAACCTGGTTCTTATTATATATTTGATAAAAAACTCTGCTGAAGCTAATGTTTTGATATACCTTATTAACAACTATAGCTTAATGTTTTAAGTTATAGTGGATTGTCTTTTTAGACTCATTAAAATAAGCTGTAATATACGGGTGGACATTTTATTGTATCATTTATCGTGAGAAATTTCTTACAAGAATTTTGATTTATTGTTACGATTAACTTCGACTAACATAAAAGTATAGTGTTACTGTTTTTTCACTATTCAATGAAGACATCAATAAATAAAAATACATTTGAAAATACTGCTTTTGTGTGCAGTTTAGTAATACAAATCACACTTCTTTATGTGACTAGTCTCCTAAAGAAGCATTTACAAATGGTAATGTTTTTCAAGAGCATAATTTGTGTTTGTGGGGCTATAATTGCGGTGACACAGTCACTGTTACCTAAAAAAGAAGAAATAAATGGTTCTTATTGTTACTTTTATTGTTATAACAATTACTTTTATTGTTATAACAATAATACCACAAAATACTGTAATAAGTCCATATCACCCACCCTTACTGTTATCCCAGTTTATTAGTAAAGCGCCACATTCACAACCATTGTTGTCTCAATGCACTCCACAAAAAAAAATTATTGGAAATGGCTTTAAAGTCCTTTCTAGATGGGCGTTGTCTGTTCTAGTTTCTCTTTGAGATCTTGCTGCTCACTTCATTTTGCCAGACAGATGTTGTTAGGTGATTCTGATTCATTAGGTCAAATAGTCATCAAGTTGGTTTGGGTTTCCTATATTCCACATAAACATAAAATCATCATTTGAAAATTGCCTTTTATAGGTTTGTTTTGTCTGATACTATAATCTTTTGATCTAAAAAATCTAAATGTGACAGAAATAAAAACTTTTTCACGGCTCTCTACAAGCTAGTTAACATAGCAACCCAAGCATGAACACTAATCCTCTTCATGGGTCACCAAAAAGGCAGGATACGGTCCAGAGATCGTAAAATACCCAGTTCTTTACTTGGAGGAAGGATAAATAATAAGCTTACAGATGGATATGAGCCAAACAAGTGCGATCTTGGCCAGGGCTTTGGCTCTGGATTTGTATTGGCTGTGTTGAATTGGCTTCTTGATGGCGATGTAGCGATCCAGTGAGATGGCACAGAGGTGCATAATGGACGCTGTAGAGAAGAGCACATCTAGGAAGAGCCAGATTGGGCAGAGAAAGTCTGGAAGAGGCCACCTTGAGTCTGAAGAGAAGACGGACGAGATAAAGGTTAATCTTATCAACTATTTCCTCGTACAGGTAGCTTTCACTGATTTCATTATGTTTAAAATTAGCAGCTAAATTAATGAGCTTGTTGGATTTTCTTATGTTAGGAAATCCTTTTCTGACTGTTATGGGAGATTCAGGGAAGCTGAAGAGATTACAAGCATCAGTCAAGTAAAAAAAATTGATGTTTGTTTATGTGTGTGAGGAATGTCTTTACTGGAAACTGAGGGTTCACTGCCTGTTTATGGAGCTAAAAGTGCTTCATGTAGATTGTGGCTTAGACTCAGCTCAACAGTAGTGTTTATTTTGACTTCCAGGCGTAAAACTGGCAAGAAATTTGTTCTGGCTTTTGTCTCTGACTCCATTAACTTTACAAAAGCCTGTTTGTGGAAACATTTTGTATTTTTTTCTCTTATTATGATTATGTTCACTTATGTTTCATACTGGGGGGGATTTTTGACTCTGTTTTGGTCAGTTTGGGAGGATTTCATTGATGAATAGCAGCTCTCTTTCTCCTTGAGTGGATGCTCACTGGAGGCTTTTTTAATTTTTTGGGAAATGTTGATTAAATTTGTCTTGAGAATAAACAGAATAGGCTGTGAAAGTCACCTAGCCACAGGCGAGCTTTTCATTTCGTTAAACTAAAACAGGAATGTGTGAATCATACAACTTTGTTATAATATTCGACTTTGTCGGCAGGCTGCTGCCCAGTTGTGGTCACTTAGTTTACAGAAGCATTTTATCTTCTTCTCAGTTTATTTTAAAGCAGTTTAACTGCCTTCCTTTTCTTTCATTTGTCCTTTACGTATTTTTCAACAAAACATCTCTGGTCATTATAATTTCCAAAGTTTTCTGGTCCTCACTTGTGCTCATTAAGAATTAAAGAGCTTTGAGCATTGCAGTGTAGTTTTGTGTGTTTTATTATCGGTAGAAAAAATACAAAATGGCATAGAAGCGTTTTAAATTAGGTTTTTCTTCTCTGGAATCACAATGTTGATCTAGGTCCACACACAAGCTTTGTGTAAGTTCTCTAAAAAGTCAGAAACAACTTAAACTTTGTGATTTTTGGGCAACACTGGTCTTTTTACTCATTGTACACATGCAAGAAAATTAAGTAAAACAGATGAACAATTAATAATTTAGTTATAAGTTTGATCATTGTTTCTTGTTTACATGTATTTATTTATCTTTTTCATGAGAATTGTACTGGCAGTATTTGCCTCCTTTTGTAACTTTGTAGTGAGGAATCCAGGCAGCACTTTGGTGTGACAAAACTACAACCCCCACGATGCATTGAAGCAATAAATCCTGATGAAAGGAAATTATCCTTAGATTAGGCATTTAAAATGAAAATGTTCTTAAATTGCTCACCACCAGCTTCTTCGTCTTGGCAGAGTGTATTTATAAAGAGTTGTTATTAAAAAGGTAATTGCATTAGCTTGCTAAAATCCTTAAGTATTATATGTTATAAGGGAGGGCATTTAGTAACTTATGTGTAAACACAGTTGAGCCACAAGCCAAAAAATGAATGTTTATTTAGGCTAATAAAGTTCAAATTTTAACTCGCCTTTGTTGCTAAGTTGAATATAAGTTAATGGGTAAGCAAGTTTTCCACTTCTCTTACCCTAAAAATATTTATAAACTTGAATATAAATCGTTTTGTTCTCCAATTCCCAGTGGGTTAAACGTTTGAACAGAGATGAGAACAGTTCCTGGTTTTATCACAAAGCTAAGGAACATTTCTGGAATACCTGTCTGAATTTACATTGCACACACACAAAGTATCGGTCAACCTGTTTTATTTTTACCACTTGGCCAGTGTGGCTTTTAGCATTGCTTAAATTTTCAAAAGACAGCCCACTTAAAACCAGGTTTGATTTACAGAGATTCCATTTATTTTATGTTCTTCTACATATTTCTAAAAGATGTTTGTTGCTAACAGCAGGTTGTCACTACGTACAGTGTCCTGTGCCGTGTGCCAGAGGGTTTGGTATGAGGTGCTGGTCGTTGTCCTGGCAGCTTCACGTTGATCAGTAAGCGCTGCTGTGCCTCACCCAGGCCTCATGTACACGTTATATGTCCCTGTTTCTGCCTCCTTGACCTCCTCCTGCACATTTCGGCACTTGGTGCTGCATCTGCTCTGATCGGAGGCTAAAGACAGCTGTCGGTAAAGATCATCAGTCTTTAAAGAGGCTTCCTCTTTACTGATGGCAGAGGTGAAAAGCACCTCAACAGCAGTGATAGGATTAAAGAAAATACTGAAACTGTATTTATTCGTTTAACATAATTCCATGTAGCTGTTTTGGGAGGGTGGTTTTTGTACTTTAAGCTCCTTTTGTTTTCCTGATTTCTTTTAGACGTCTTGCTTTTCTGTTTCAGAAAATCTTAAAATTAGCTATTTTTGACTTTCTTCTTTTTCTTTCTTTCTCAAAATGTCAAAAAGAAAAAAAAACTGAACAGGGTCTGTGTTGAGGCAGCAGAAACATCCAGTTCTTTTGAAAACCATTATGATAGAGGACGCCTTGTGTAACACAATCTTCCATTGGTGTGTGTGTGTGTTTGTCCGTGTGAGACACATAATTACTATGTGGCCCATTACCTTCCAATTGAATTAATGAAGAACAGCTTCACTGCAGTACTTCGCCCTGAACTGTGTTGTTGTGTAGAAGTCGTGGAATAGACTTGTAAGTGGGCAGACACGCCGCTGTTTTTATTCAGAATAGTAAACAACTTTAATTGGGAGATGTCGTTTCATATTTCATGCCTGTGCTGAGTGGCTTAGTACAAGCCTTACTGCTTAAACTACATGGGGAATTTTATTTATTTTGTTTTAGCTCCTCTCAAGTACTTTTGTGTGCTCTACTGTGTGTATTTGGTGCTTCCTAGAGGTATTTTCTACTTTCATTGTCAGTTTTTCTGGATTTTATTGTAAATAGAAGGGTTTATGTTAAACAGTTTGTCAGGTTTTCTCTTTAATTATCAAGTTAAATTGAGTGGGAAAAAAGAAAACTTAAATGTAGCTTTTCCATTTGAAGACTTTTATTGCTTTGCTTTGTCTCAATAGGACACATTTTATGCTATAAAATAACATATCTCGTACTTACTATAGAGAATAGTGACGAGTGCGATGGGCATCACTAGAAGTCCCACCAGCAGGTCGGCGACCGCGAGCGACATCAAAAAGTAGTTGGTGGCGTTTTGCAGCTTTCTCTCCAGCGACACGGCCAGAATAACCAGAATGTTTCCTCCTATGGTGGGGATGATCACCATGACAATGAGGAGGGCGGCCCATCTCAGCTGAGCCACAGGCTCCTCGTCTGCATACGAACTGTTATTGAGCGGGTAAAACATGGTGCTGATGATGCCGCGGCGGGCCTGAGCGTGGGAGGTGGCTCTGATCTCTCTGCTGTCAGACACTCGGTCAGCATGGTCACCGGGTCCCGCAGGCAAAGGCGCAGGGTCTGCTGGGGCCACTCAGGGCCGGTGCACAACATGCATCGTCCCGTGAGCAGAATGACAAGTCTTTGAAATGACGATGGCTGAAAGATTCAGGGTGTGAAGTTAGCAGGGCCGCTGCAATAAACTCCGGAGCTGGAATAATCCCATCACGAGCAGAACTTCCACAGCAAGACGATCACAGAGGTCCTCGCTTTCCCACGCAGCCGATTCGCCTGTCATCCACTTAAAACGGTAGAAAAGGTTTTACGTTTTGTTCTCTAATGTATCCCCATGTTGATATTATGGTGAGGAATGTGGCATACTTGGTTTTACATCTAATTCATTAGTGTAGTTTCTGTCTATTAGAATAAATCCATGTCCTGAAAAATGCCGCTGTTTTTGAAAATGTCAAAAACTTCAACAAATTCTTACCTTTTTCCCAGGTCGGTGCTTGATGAGCTCCTTTTGCATCTCAGTCCTTTAAGTATGTTCCCAAGCTGCAGCTCAAAGCCAAATGCATTTCAATCTTGGCTTTCTATGTCTATTCTTCCACAGCTTTTATTGCTTCCTTTTACTGCAACGTTTTCCACCTAAGAATGAAGCTGAACGTCCCGCCGCAGCAGTTAAATCTGTCCTAGACTGTAGCGATCCATGATGCCGACTTGGCTTTCCCTCCACATGCTGGACGGAACTCCAGGCTTGCTTTGCATCACCTGAAGCGATCACAGGTTTAAAACTTTCAGATGTTGCGGCCCTGCTGCCTCCCTCTCTCACCGGCTCTGCTTCGCAGTCTGCAGTCGGCTCGCACTCTGTCCTGTCTCATTCGCCGTCTCATCCACCCCCCACTCCACCCACCCCTTCATCTCGCGAGCCAGACTCGATACGAAACAGATGAATGTCTTCTTGCTGGCCACGTGCCAGCGGTTCAGGGAGGTAATTTCCCTCAACACAGCCGTCCCGCTGTTTATATTTGCCACTCTGTGTTCTCTCCCCCATTGGAAAGAGCAGTCACCCGGGGGAGGCAGCAGCGGTTTTTGGTGGGGGAACCTTTTTCTGTTGTGGTTGTGCTGTAAAGCTTTTCTCCCCCTACTTGTCCCCACTGGGCTCAGATGTTCAAGCAAAGAAAGTTTGAGCCAGTCCTCTGATCGTTGAGATGCCTGGAGATACAGATATAGATGTAGATGGTTTCATTTTGAATAATGAAAACAAAATATTATTTATGCTGCACAAATGACCAAATTACAAATTAGTATCTGAGGTTTACAGTATGTGTATAACTGCATTCAAGTAGACACTCAGATAAATGTATAAATGCATTTTATCTCCACTTTTTTGCATATTTCCTTGTTTGTACAAAGAGAAGCAGAAGCTTTAAATTTTTAAAAATTGCAGAAATGGGAAAAAATACTGACTTTCTGTAAATATGGCAGGGATTTATTTTTATTACAACATACAGAGTTTAAAATGCCTTTAATTGGTAAAGTATTTTCTTAATGTGTTGCAAAACATTTTCTGCTTTTTATTTGGTGTACTGTATTCCCAAACCACGCTTTGTGACATGAAAAGTTTGACGTAAAACCTTATTTTTGTGGGGGGATTTTTTTTTTTTTTTTTTTTTTAAACATTCTGGCAGTCTGTTCGCTTGTTTTTATGTGTGCATACTATCCAGAATATATCCCTCCCTTTTTATGATTTTTTTTTTTTTTTACTTCCTGGACATGGCTTAAGCTTTAATTAAATCCAGGTGTCAACAAGGAAATCCTCGCTAGTTTATTGGTTTTCTAATAAAACCCAGGTTTTTTATTGTGTGTTTAGATGAGTGCTTGTAATGGACGCAGGAGAGCAAATGATGTTTGTTACACATTACCCAGCATCATCATTTAAACAGCTTGTATTGCTGCTTCCTTTTGTGACAACAGCAAAAACATTCACTGAACTAGTTAAAAAGAAATGTAATTCATTGACGATTGTTTCTTTCTTTGACAGTTTTTCAGGTAATTTTCATCTAACACTTTATCAGTTTTTAGAAACATTTCTGTAAATACCTTGTTTTCACGTTTGACCAAAGGCAATGATAGAGAAAAGAGACAATAACTAAGTTCTTAGTTTTTGTCAAATTGTTATTTAAATGACTTGAATATGTTGGAAATCACTTCTGTTTTGAGTGGGGGCCATGTTATGGTGAGGGTGCGGGTTTGAAACTGATGATTTTGAGCTTGAATCTTTTTTTTAAATAAAGTGGACTTCAGACTCTAATCATTTCTTTCCCCTGTGTTTTTCTGAGCAGGACTCCGGAGCAGTGCCCCAGTGTGGTGTCTCTCCTGTCAGAAAGCTACAACCCTCATGTTCGCTGCGGGGCGGCCATGGCTCTGGGCATCTGCTGTGCTGGGACAGGCAACAAAGTCAGTTCATCCTTTGTTTCTTCACGTTTATTCGATCCTCTTCATGGGATTTGATTAGGTTCCGATTATTAACTCTACTGATTAAAAATTATTAGTGAATCTTTGTTTATTTTCAAAAAGCTGTATTTTTTGTCGCTAATTTTTACATGTAATTTGTCCACCTTGCTATCTTCATGTTTCAAGTCCATCTTTCATTCCTCCTGGCACAAAGTGTGCGTCACCGATGTAAAGATAATCCAGGCTGAATGAAGCAGCTGGTTGTTGGCTTGTTTATGAAATTAATGCAACAGAAGATTTCAGCCTAGGCTATCGTCCTTTGACCCCTGCAGGAAAGGAACTCGTCCAAAACATCCTGACTTACTTTTCCCTTTGCTTTGTTTACTTTTACTTATTACAACATGGTGGAAAATATTTACATTTTTGATTTGTTGACATTTCTTGGCGTTATAATGGCAGGCCAGCACAGAAAAACTCAGATGTGAAAAGTTCATTGCAGATTAGCTTCTAAAGTGATGTGAGCTGGCACGCTGTCGTTCGGCTTTACTCTTTGCTTGTGATCGGGTTCTCTGAAGTCCAGAAAGCAGAGCAAGGAAGGCAGATGTAGGAGGTGCTGCCAGTTCATGGCGTGTTTAATTATGAGTGCTGATCAGCACCGAAGCACTAAAGTTAATGTTTTGCACCTGATCAGCTGTTTATTTTTTAACATCTTAGACTTAGAATATTCTTCTGACCAGGTCAGTGTCGCCTCAGGGAAAATGCAAATTTTGTGCCATTGGGAAAATTTCAACCTATTTTTCAGCCTTTCCTGCAAATAGGAGGAAAAGTTCTCTTTGCTTCTGCACTCTGTCACCAGATACTGTTTTCACAAATTAGTATAAATAGAGAAATTATTTTGTGGTTGAATGAGTTATGCTCCAATCCAGTTGTTTATAAGCTTCCAGACAGCTTTTAGAAATATTGAACTTTAATGTTGGGAGCAAAAAGTGAAGGAAGCAGCCCAGCAGTTTAATTAATGCGTTCTTTAGCAGCCAACCGGGGTTGCTGATTGGATAAGACAGTAAATGCCTTTAATTACCCCCCCTCCCACAACGCAGTGTGGGCAGGATGTGGTAGACGAGCGCTGGCTTTACACGCTGACTTATCGTCCCACAGCGCAGCCGTCTCAGCCAGTTAGGCCGAGATCACTGGTGAAACGTCGTTTATTTTACCTCCACTGTCATCATCCTGGTTTGTTGCTCTTTCCTCTGCGGGCCCGACACCTCCCGCCCGGCCTGTTGGTGTTAGTTACAGCCATAACTGCTCAAGAGACATAAAAACTGCAATGATAGACTGAGTGCAGAGCAGAGGAGAGCGGGGAGGTTGTCCTCCCTCGTTCACTCCCTCCATCACACCACTCATGGGAAGAGAGTAATTGTTAACTCTGTTGTCCTGGGAAACCAGATATGGATGACACTAATGTCATTAATTTGTGAGGTCTGTTTGCCTCTGCTGATAATGTCTTTTCCTGTATTTAACCAAACAAAAGTAGCACGGTTGGAGTGATCTGTTCGTCAACAAATGGTTGAAAACAAACTGCAAAACAAAACTGTGATTCTTGTTTTTGCATAAGTGAAAGCCTGGGTACACAAAATCTTTGCAAGAATTTTTTTCTAGCTTCTAGTACAAATATCTTAGTTTTCTCTTCCATACAAGTAACTTTTCAGCAAGATTTTAGGTCAATAATTTCTTAATTTTTTCCCCCTAATGTACTAGTTTCACTGGCAGATATTTTCACTTGAAACTAGCCAGTGAAACTCGTACATTTTATATCAATATTAAGGAATTATTGACTTACAACAAATTTTTGTATCTTGCTAAAAAGTTACTTGCTAGTTAGTTTTGTCTTATTTAAAGTGAACTGAGATTTTTTTCACTAGGAGCTAGACAAAAAAATTGATGGTAAGATTTTGTTTTTGCTGTGTCCTTTGTGAATTAAAGCTAATTCACAAAAGACTTTGTTTTGACTATTTCAAGCTGTGATAAATGTAACCACTCAGTCTTGTTTCTGTCTCTGTTGGACTTCCTGCAAATGCAGCAAAGTTTTTCACTTTGAAAATGTAATGAGGATGAGTAAAACAAAGGAAAGAAATGTTTTCCAGTGCAAATGTTTATCTGACTGTAGCACATGGAAAAATGAACGCTAAGTAAGTTAAGTCCACCACCTGCAGCTCAAGCCAAGTTAGTTATTGTTTGGCTTGTTGCATTTGTTCTTCAGAGTCGTTGTTACCAGATTGTGGGATTTATTGGACCAAAGTTAGGTAGATGTTGATCTGCTTCCCTTCTGGTTCTGGTGTTGTTTTGATGCTCTTAACTGAAGCAGTTAAGCCAGTGAAACCCTGTAGTATGGAGCCGTCTTAGAGGTTAGCTTGCTGCAAAATGTATATTGTCATTAAACGATTGCAGCAAAAATAAAATTATTGCAAGTAAAATGATTTTGAAAATGGTATCTCATTTGGTTTGGTGTTGTTCTCACCTTCCTGAAAGTTTTGGTCTTGACTTGGACCTTAGTTTGCTCTGGTCTCAGGTCCGTTGTTTCTAAACTGCAGCTCCAAACCACAGCAATAATATTGCGTGGCCTGGAAGACAAAGAAAACTACACAAATTATGGAAAAAGTAGCATGTGATCCTTTATTTATGTCAAATAATCCTGACAGTCCTTCATAGAAAATCCATGTTAATGAAATATTTATCATTAATCATTCGATTCGTTTAGCCCCCTAATTACCACATGGACATGTTTTGGATTATAGATTTATAATTCCCCATCTCAAGGTTTATGACATGCATCTTAACTTACTCCTCTGTTTCCTACTTTTCTATTTTTTCTTCACAGGAAGCGATCAATCTGCTGGAGCCTATGACTAACGACCCGGTAAACTACGTGAGACAAGGTGCCCTCATTGCCTCGGCCCTCATTATGATCCAGCAGACTGAGGTTACCTGTCCCAAGGTGAGTGAGTCGTGAAGCTGGCTTTATTGTCCGCAGCCTGGATCAGTGAGTTGATCTGGACTTTTGTGTTCCTCATCAAAAAAAACCGGAGGGAGTAAAATGCATCAGATTTGTGCAGAGGAGAGAATCTGTTAGGAAAGAAGACTAAAACAGAGAACGTAGCTGGCATAACTGCACACACTCGGCCTTGAGGCGCCCCGGCCTTTGTCACTGACTGCTAAGAAATGCCAGACACATTTTCAAAGACTTCTCATCTGCACAGCAACAGATCTAAAAGCTTGAGCTGGTATGCAGGATTGTGCATGGAACACTTTTCTTTCAAATGTTTAGTCGTTTGAAACTTTTCTTTTAAGTTTCAAATGACTAAAACTTCAAAGGATATTATGTTTATGTTTCCTCCAGGTTTTTTGTTTTTTGGCTATGTGTCACATTTAAAGATATCTGGTTTACAATTTATTAGTTGTAGCTGTGAATGTAAAACTAAGATCTGTTTGTTCTGCTTTGCTTATTTGGTTGATAAATATCCAGTCCATCATTCGATCACTTTCAGTCCAACAAGCACTGCAGTGATTGTAGCCTACTGGTCAAAATGCTTCGCATACGTGTTGAACACTTCAAATATGATTCATCTTGCCGTGTGACACTTCAACAGTTTGATGTGTTCACATTTGGATCTACTTCTTACAAATATTTAAAAGTTTTGCTTTGCCTGAAAAATATGTAATTTGTCAGACGAAACATTTTTGCAAAGATGTTTTTTATGACATAAATCAAAACATGTTCATACTGGCGCTTGCAATCCTTGAAAATGCTTGAATTTCAATTGGGTGTTTTTAGAAAGTGCTTGATTTTTGTGTAAAGTCCTTGAAAGGGCTTGATATTCAAACCACATAGTTTTGATGTGTGTAGTTGAAATAAAGGTTGTCTTATATTTTATAATAAAGTCATTGATATTTCAGGATTCTTTTTGTTAATTTACCATTTTATTTGTAAAAGAGACATTTCAAAACATAAAAATAGTTTAAATTGTCCCTGCCATGTAGATAACATGTCTTTTTGAGTTCATTTGTATTGTTTTTATCTCCAGAGTGTGGTGCTGTAAACGTTTGAAAACCAAAATGCTTGAAAGTGCTTGAATTTTACTGTGGGAAAACTGCATAAACCTTGAAAAAATATATATAAGAACATATTTTCTTTTTTAGGTGAATCAGTTCAGGCAGCTTTACGCTAAAGTGATCAACGACAAGCACGACGACGTCATGGCGAAGTTCGGCGCCATCCTGGCTCAGGGAATCCTCGACGCAGGTCAGTCTCCAGTCAGAACGGCTGTGGGTTTAACCTCACCTCTCACTGAGCGAGAGATCAAACCGGTTGGTGGTTCTAGTTGCTCTAAGTGGACTCACCCCTCAGGGGGACAAAAAGCTCTGCACTGCTTAATTACACGATGCACGAGGCAAACTGCACTTCGTGGTCTCTGCGCCTTTCCACCACACAAAGTAACTCCGGGTGCTGACCACCCGTGTGCGCCGCTTCTGTAACAGATCAGGCTAAGGTGCGTTAGCACCCTGGGGGACCTACCTCAGCTCTACACTGCTCTCGTTGGCTTACACCTGGTGATTACTGTTTGCCTCAGAGCCTCTGTGTTTGTTTGTCTGTGTGAGTGTTTGTGGACACAAGCAAGCAGTTAGTGTGTGTGTGTGTGTGTGTGTGTGTGTGTGTGTGTGTGTGTGTGTGTGTGTGTGTGTGTGTGTGTGTGTGTGTGTATAGGTGTGTGTGTGTGTGTGAGGTCCATGAGAGCTGTACATCATCATATAGAGTGCTTCAAACAAATTCCACAATCCCTCAATATACAAAAGAACTGGTGAGCTCACACTGAGAGAAAGCAGCTCTCTTCCTGAGCTGTTTCCAGATGGGAAATACTTATTTGTAATAAATTTGTAATAAGCTTCCATTTCAGTTTTTAGAGTATTTTTCTTTCCCCACAGAAGCAATCATGACGAAAACACAAATATGAAATGAAGAAATATTTGAAAAAAAAAAAAAAAAAAAAAAAACCAAAGACTTTATTAAACTGTTCAGTTTGACAAAGTAAGTTAAAAAGAAAAAGCGATCTGTACTCTGCCTGAGGCACATCAAACAAACAGTGCTGCAGGGTTTGTCCAGATGATGGTAGATAATGGGTGGGTTGTACCGTCTCTTATTCCAAACCTTGACAGAGGAGCTGGCTGTAGTTGCAGCTGGGCATTTAGAGGAAATGTCACACATGTCAAAGCTTTTCTCTGATTAGACCAACAGATGTAAAGACCAGTTTTGAGAGACCAAGATTGCTAAAACACCAAAAGCAATTTTCTGGGGCCAAATACTTAGTACAAGAAAACTTTTATGCAGATATCTTCATGTAGAGATTAGGAAATAAGTGAGCAGTTTTTGATCCAGATGTTGAATAAGGGAAAAAGTTAAAATGGGAGGCGGAGGGAGGCAATAGCAGGCAACGAGGGCATTTATAAAAGGGGAAGTATTATTTATTTTCCATGGAAATAGTCCCCGTCAAGAAACTTTTAACCTCAGTTGCTATAAAAATTCTGTGCATATCAAACATAACTTAAAAGAAATTCAACTTTGTAATTTAACGCCTTAAGATTGGTTGGTCCTCTGTCTCTTTAAGAAGCTCCTGCTCTTTCTGACAGCGCCTTCAACATGTCATCACAACTTCGGTCCTTTTTCAAGCCTTTAACATTATTCTTAGGAGCGTTAAATTGAGAGTATGTCATATGATGAGCTCAGCAGATGTGTAGGTGTTTGCTAATTGCTTCTAGCTAGTTTTTGTATGACTGGGCACCTCCGAATGGTTGCCAAGGGAGATTCAAGGATTTCTCAAACTTGCATGAAATAGACATAGCAATGTTCCAGGTATGCTTACGATGAAGGAATAACATTATAACATGATGTAAAGCACAAAAACGATGCTTCTACATAATACTGCCCCTTGAAGAGAAGCAGACAAAGGGTAAACTCTGAGAAGCTCAAGTGAGAGGATATGTTTCTTTAGTTATTTGGGGAAACAATTAGAGTCTAATACAGGATATACCAGGAAGAAAACTTGCTAGAGGTTGGCCTGAAGGTTCACCTTGAAGCAGGAAGGCAAGATCAGAGCAAATGGATATCAGAATAGTCCAGGGAGATTCAAGATATCAATGCAGTTGAGCTTGGAAAATGTTACTCCCAGATGTTCTTCATCTAAGCACACTGAGCTTTTAGCTAAGCTTTGCAAAGAGTTTCACTTTAGTGCAGCAAAAACATGCACCAAAACACTCACTGTTCATAATTTGGACTTACTTTGTGTCGGTCTGTCATATAAACTCCCAATGAGATCCACTGAGGTTTGTGGTTATGCAGCCTGACCAAATGTAGAGTTTAAAATACGTTCAGTGAGACGCTGGTACCTACCGTCAGCCTGGGATCAATGTTTGGTTTTCCTGTCAGCCCTGAACAGTTTTGAGTGAAAGTATCTCTCTGCTAAGGCTCAATATAAAACCAGTTCTGGATTCAGTTAGACATCAAGCAGTGGATCGCTTCACAGTCAGGCATCCCATCTTACAATTTTACAAAGAGTCAAACAGTTTAGCGATCCTGCTAACAAAGAAACAAACAACTTCTGCCTCCCACATAAACAGAGCTCAAGCTGCTGATTGTTTGCATTTATTCTTTTTACTAGTTTCCACATTTCCTTTTGAATCCCTCAATCTGTCTAGCTCTAGGCCATGGTATGTTTTTTTTTGTCTCGGGACCCGCATTATTTGTCAAATCAGCAGAATAAACCCAGACTAGACTCTGATCGCTGGTGTTTCTTTGTGGGTTTCATCATTTCTCTACATCGTATTCTTCTGCATAATTCCGAAATATATTCAGATGGAGAATATGATCTGGGCATCAGGCATGTTCAGGCTCTTGCAGCGTAAATGTTTAAGTGTTCTGAGTCCTGCAGGTCGTTAGTAGTGTTTGAGGTGCAGGGAAATTGTATTTAATTTCACTGGCGGAAGCGATTAGCGCTCAGTTGCATGATCACTGGTCCTCATTAAGCAGGAAATGTCAGCTTCCAGCTCGTCCTTCCTCACTCTCCACATCCAAGTTTTCTTTTTCTCACTTCAGCAGTTTGAGCGTCCGCAGGCAGACTCTTCAGTTTTACCAATATAGCCTATTATTTTGCTGTTTTACCCAGAAAAACAAGCCCTGACTTTAATCTCCTGTCAAATACGCGCTTTGGTTGTTCATAAAGTCGCGCTCTAAAGGGTCGCCGCTGTCCCATCATCATCCTCCCTTAACAACTCCCTGGAATGAAAATTGGCTCTCCAGTCTGAGAGTTGGCAAAAACAGCGGGAGGAGACGGTGGGGGCTCCTTGTGAAGCCCCACTCATACTCTTAAGTATTTAAGAGACTTTTAAGAACAGGCTTGAGGAGCGGAGCTCGTTAGTGATTCTGGCCGTCGTTCAATCTGCTGCAGAGGAAGGAGGTTCAGATGTCAAGATAAGGCTCTTGTTTTGAAGTCATCCCAACGACCTCAGACCAGAATGGATGGGAGACGACGGCGCGTGATTTAAGTGGTATTGTTTAAGATGAGTTCATTTTTAGTTGGAAGAACTACTCCCCTGGGAAATGCGCTTCTTCTTCTCTCGCCCACAGAAATGACGTGTTCGTCCGCTTGTTCTTCCCCTCCTTTTGTCTTCTGGTTTTTGTTTGCTTGTTCTGGACAGAAACACACTGGATGCTGTTACAACATCCAGTGTCGTTCACCTTTTCAGCTGACACCAAAGATAAATGTGACATGATCTAATTTAGAGGAGCGCACAGTGACACTGTGAGTCATGCTGTCATGGAAAGTTTTTTCCCCCCAAAGTATTACAAAACAGTTTGTCATGTTTAAATGAAATGCCAGAATGAGAATTAATTGAGATGGGTTTTTTTCTGACTTACTAATTTTTTTGGAACATGAAGCTCCTTTTGACCTAAACTAGTAAATATACCTAATTTATAAATGATTATATGGTACCTTGTTAAACAATTAAAAGGTTCACATATATTGCTTAAATATAATCTTTAATATTCCTATATGGTGACATCAAATATAGTCAGCTGGGCTGCGACACACCATTCAGTTTAATCCAAATGATATAAAAAAAAAATGGCAGCAATGGATGTAAAGATTTATTCTTATTGGGATCGCTAGTGCTGCGTCTTATCCAGGTGTTGGTCTGACACATTATTTAGTTAGAAATGTAAGTAAAATTAAGAGTATTCAGTGGTCCTCAGTCACTGCTTTGTATATGAATTATGAATGTGTTTTGCTAAGAAGAAGATAATGAATCTGGTTTGATCTCAGGATGCAGCAGGCAGTGCCTGTCTGGGTGTACTTGGCTTGTCACAACGTCTTTGTTAATTATGACCAAAACATCACAAATCGGAGCCAGAAGACGGCCAACTTTGGGCGGTGAACATCCTGGAATGAGCCCTTGTTAACCTCACAGTCCCTCATCTCATCAGTCAGATGAGATGAGGACATGAAATGGTTCAGGACGGATGACGGCTGTTTTAAAAGTTGAACTTCTTTGTCCCAATATCCAGTTCAAACCAGAGGTTTATATGCACCGAATAAAAAGACACACATGCACCTTTTTTCCCCACTTCTGAAGTGAAATAAGACCAAATTTCTTGTTTTTGTTGGAGTTAGAATCTCCTAAATTATTTCCATTGGATAAATCCCACAATAATGAAAAAAGGTGAAAGATTTATTTATTAATATCTTTAAAATCAGAAGTTTACATACTGAACTATTACTGTCTCTTTAAACAACTAGAGAAACACATTATGAGAACATTGTAGAAATATTGGAGCAACATCTAAAGTGATCAAAAGTAAAAAATTGGGCACAAATTGGTTTCCAAATGGAATATAATTATCAGCATACAGACAATGTGGTTATAAAGCGGTTTGACTACAACAAAGTCAATGATTTGGTGTGACCATCACAAGAATCCTTCTGCTATATGTTAGACTATCTCTCACAAACCTTCACATCACATAATCAACTGGATATTTTCCATTCTCAGTCATATTGACTTGCGTCTCTGCTCAGCCTGAAACGTCTCTTGCCTTCCGTTGTCCAGGTGGACGCAACGTGAGCATCTCTCTCCAGTCCAGGACCGGCCACACCCACATGCCGTCGGTCGTCGGCCTGCTGGTCTTCACTCAGTTCTGGTTCTGGTTCCCTCTGTCTCACTTCCTGTCGTTGGCCTTCACACCAACAGCCATCATCGGCCTCAACAAGGATCTGAAGGTACTGAAACGTCACCTGCGACCGCTGCCTCTGACAAACCTTTGATTTATCACTTGGTGTTCTGCTTACAGATCAGCAGAAACTGAATACAAATGATAAATATTCAAAATTATTTATTTTGATATTTTGTTATCAACACAAAGTAGTTAAAAATTACTAACTTTTTCTTAACAAATTTTCAAAACTGTGGCACATTTCTTGTCATCCCCTTAACTCTGATGCCCCTAAATATAATCTATGGGAATTAGAGGTGTGTGATTAGCACATATACTAAATTAGAATATTACTGAAATGTTAATTTATTTGACTCAATTTATAAAGTGAAACACTATATATAGATGAATTAAAACATCGAGCCTTTATTACTGTTAAATATGATGACTTTCTGCTTCCACCAAATGAAAACCAGACATTTAAGATAAAAATATAATATTAGACCAATAAACACAAATTTAATGCAGAAATGTGGGCTAAATGCAAAGTATATTTAATTCTGGCTTTAACGTTATCGTCTAAACCTACTTTTAGTCTGACCAGTGAGCCTCATCAAAATCCATTGTCTAAATTTCTGGACCGATTTCTGAAGGCACCTGGTTCATATGATTTAATTTGGGGGCATCGGAGTAAGGGGACCAAAGTAAAAGCGCACACGCGTTTTCATTTTATTTATTTTTTTATGTAAAAAGTTAAGTATCATTTCCTTCCCTCTTAAAAAGTATGCACTTCTTTATGTTGATATTTTCGCTTATAACTTGACAGAATGTGAACAAGGTGTAAAAATTATTTTTAAAATCACATTTGACAACATTTTATCAGTGGTTTTGTTGTGTATTTAGTGCAGTGTCTGTGCCGCTCCTCTCTGTGAGCCTGTTCTGGCCTCCAGCCATTCGAACAGCGGTGCCAACGGATCAGTGTGACATCCTGTAGCTTCAAGCTGACATTAAATAGGCTTTATCTCCTCTTTGCTTCTCGAATCAAGAGCACCTGACATCCAGGGCACTTTATGAGCTGCATATGAACGAAAATCTGCTTTAAATAAAGCAGGAAGAATGCAGGAGCGCCGGGAGGTTTGGGCTGTCAGATCAACTCGCTGCATAGTTTTGGTTGCACCACAAAAGCACAAACCTCTCACATGCAGACTGAAAAATAACTTCATTTGTTATCAAAGAAATGACGGTAAGATGAAGTAGAACCTGCTGTTGGAGTCGCTCAAGTCATCTAGCTTTAGTGAACTGGTCTTAATCTGGAGGTTTACACTAAACAGAAGCAGCTGCAGCTTCATGACAGAACGCTGGTTCAGTTTCACAGAAGATCAAGTCTGCTGCTGTTAGGAGGAATGAATAACTGAGGTTTAAGCTATTTTAACAGAAAGTTGGTTAGAAATTGATTTAACTCTTCATTTGGTGCTTCACCTCAGTCTCTTGGACGACTTTGCCATTTCAGCCCTTAACGTGTGAAATAGTTAAGTCTTCAAAGTGTAAATCCCTCTTATGTCACTTTATTTTTTCATAAAGTAGGCATTTCATTTAATCATTAATTATGTAATCATAATTCAAATGTGATTTTTTTTTACAAATTAGTTTTTAAATAAAATTCCTGGCTCCTTTGGTCACTTAAAATAATGCTTTCCAGAAAACAAAATTGCATCAATATATTTATTTTCTCTGAATGCTGTTAATGTCATTCTTCACCATACGCTTTACCTTTCATTTTCGCTAATTTTGAAGTGTTTTAGTGGATCAAATGTCTTTTTGAGCAAAGTTATGAATGATAAAAAAAATCTTTTTTAAAAAGTTAATTTTTTAAAAAGATATTAAATATCTTCAATACTTAGAGACTTGGTGCATTTCTGACACTTTGAGCTTCTAATGCAGCGACCTTGATTTAAGCCTCTAGCTGAGCAACTATGAGCAGCTGACTGCAGGCTGTACCAGACCAGATAGCCTGACTAATTACTAATTATAAGTAATTATGGAATATCTGGGGTCTCAAACTCCAGTCCTCTGGGGCTTTTAGCTGTCTGTCTGCTTCACCTCATCTGAATTAAATGATTAGGTCATTAGCAACTCGTACTGAGATTATTCAACCACTGGACCAGGGATGCATCTAAACACTGGAGAACAACTGAAATTTTAGATCCCTGCTCAATAAACGGATCAGAATAACACGAAGTGAAGGTTAAAAGATTGTAGTACAATAACCAATATATTATTTTAGAATTAGTATGGTTGTTCTTATTTGGTTTTAAGTAAAACCATTTAGGCAATATTTTAAATTTCAGTCTACATACTGTTTTGTAGGCAGGTTAGATTTGTCTACATATTTTAAATTTCAGTCTACATACTTGTTTGTAGGATTCTTTGATATATATATATATATATATATATATATATATATATATATATATATATATATAAAAAATTGGTCTTCTTTGATAAACCAGAATAGTTTCTCTCAAGGTTGTCCTACAAGTGAAACTGGCCCTTGCCTGCACACAAGGTATAAACTGATTTGCGTGACATTAGGAGAGATGGACAGTGGCGCAGTTGGTAGCACTGTTGCCTTGCAGCAAGGGTTCGATTCCCAGCCTGGGGTCTTTCTGCGTGGGGTTGTAACTCTGCTCAGTCTGGATGACTTCAGCACTTAATATCTTGGGTGAGCACTGTAAACTCTGCTAGATTGTTGAAGGCTGGTCTTGGATATAAAGAGCAACCTAAAGCAGTGGATGGAGTAGAAGCAGATGTAGGTGTCCAGACAGACAGCTCAGACAGTGTCCAGACCTCAGTCCTGCAGAAAATCTTTGGTTTGCGGTGAAGCTTCAGGTTTTTAAGCAGCAGCAAAGAAACGTAAAGGGAAACGGACCGTAGTCCCCCCGATATGTTTTCAACCCTAATGACCTCCTGCAGGAAGCGTCTTAGTCCAACGATGGTTGGACTAAACACCAAGGCATGTTTTGGAAATAAAAATAATAATAAAAAAACAAGAATTTCAAAGTGGTTGGATAAGCTACATTTGTTATAGGACAGTGTTTCTTGACCCAGGTTCCTCCTGCTCTGCATGTTTTAGATGTGCCTCTATTCCAGAACAGCTGATTCAAATGATTGCATGACCATCAGGTACTGCAGAAGCCTGCTAATCACCCAGAGATACAATTCAGGTGTGGCAGAAGGGAAACACCTAAACCATGCAGGGCAGGGGGGGCGGTGAGGACCAGGGTTGAGAAACACTGTTAGAGGATATAAAACTCTTGATGTCATCGGTTAAAAACGTCACGTTTGTCTTCTTCTTCTGTTCAGATGCCGAAGGTTCAGTACCGCTCCAACTGTAAGCCCTCCACCTTCGCCTACCCACCAGCTCTGGAGGTTCCCAAGGAGAAGGAGAAGGAGAAGGTGAGAACGAAGGCGCCGCGGCGCATTTCTGACATTTTTACTCCGGGAAAAACGATCTCACTTCATATTGATTTGTTAATGATTTCACACACCCACTGGCAGAACTCATCATTTCCTTCCTCCGTTAGTGTTTATTTGCCTAACATCTTCTGGGCTGTTTCTTCTCGGTTGCTCCGAGACACTGGTGGGAGAACGTAGCGGCAGATGTTTATTTTGTGGTCGGCCAGCTTTTGTGCTTTTAAAGCAATGTTTGTAGAAGGCCTGAACCGTCTGTGGTGTTGTCTTACCTCGTGGAAATGTCTCCGTCTGTTTGCGTGGCAGGTTTCCACCGCTGTTCTCTCCATCACAGCCAAGGCCAAGAAGAAGGAGAAGGAGAAGAAGGAAAAGGAGGAGGAGAAGATGGAAGTGGTGAGTGGAAGCCTCCATAAAGCCCCTTCGTTTTCACAGCGTTTATATCGCTGTGGTTTTTAAAGAGGGATTCTTTTATTGCAGTTTGGGTTAAACATGATGTAAATAAACCTAATTGCATTCACGTTTTATAGGATATTTTTGATGTAGTGACATTTTGGGAGATTTCTACCCTTGTGGGAGGTTCACACTAAATGTTCAAATGCATTCTGTATTTTTATTGGCTAATGGGAAAACCTTTTTTACACCCTTTACTGAATGCCTCTGGTATTCTAATAAAATAACCGTTAAATGGACTTTTATTGGAGTATTTGAAGCTCACATTCATTCTTCAGCCACTTAAGCTCTTTGACTCCAAACACACACCTCGCTTCATTTCTCTTCTGCCTTTCTTGATCTTTGAGACGGACCAGAACCAGTAGAGACTTACTCTGGGGTTTTCTTTGGGTCTGCGCTGCATGTTCAATTCGCTTTGCCACGCCGAATCTTTGCTCCGGCACTGAGAGACAAGCCTGCAGATGTTTGGGCCATTGTTTGGCAGTTGGACCGTTCTGCTCACAAAAGTATTCATCCCATTTAAACTGTTGCACATTTCGGCAAGTTCCAACCAGAAATGTCATGTATTTGTTGGTTTTTATGCAATAGATCAACTTGGAACGGGAAGTAATTATGAGCTTAGGTCCAGACTTTGACTCAGTTTGAACTTGAATTTCAGAATTCAAGTTCGAGTTCAAATGGCAGCCATTTTACAAGATGGCTGCCATTTCTGAGCCTCTTGGACCAATTAATGCCATAAAATGTTACCCATTTTTATGATTTAAATGAACTTTGTCACACCGTATGTTTTCCACAATGATCATCTTATTCATCCAACTTTAAATAAAATGTCACAAGATAAGACGCCCTCTCAAGACTTTGCTTTTTACAAATCTCACATCAGTCGTCAACTGGAAGGAGAGAAAAATGTGTGACACAAACAGAAAGTTGTCTTAATTAGCTTACACTCATTTTAAAAATGTATTTAGCTTTAGCAGAGATTATTTTTTGTGTGTTTAACTTTAGCTTTTGTGTCTTGCCATTTAGCATTAGCATTATTAAAAGAATGAGTAGTTAGTGAACCAAACATTTTTCTCTATTACAACCATGTTGTCCATGGTGAAAATATCCACCAAAAAACCCAAAAAATATTTCTATGGATCAAATTATGTATAATTTTCATCTGTGATTAAAAATGGACAAATGTAGTGCAGAAATGCATTTTGCTTGATGGCCATGTTTCCATGGTGACAGTGGCAGCCATGTCTTTGTAGGTAGGTTTGCAAATTAACTTTCTAATTTGAGACGATGGATTCCTCTCATTACTTTTTCATCTGTCACATAAACTCCCCCAAAAACCTTTTAGTTTGCGGTTGCAATGTGATTTTGAAAAGCTCAAGGGACGTCATTACTCTCTCCAGGCACGTGAGAAATAAGTCAGTCGATTTTTATGATTATTTTCCCCCGCTACAGGAAGTCCAGGAGGGCGAGAAGGAAAAGGAGAAGAAGGATGAGGAGAAGGAAAAAGAGAAGAAGAAAGAGGTGGAGCCAAACTTCCAGCTGCTGGAGAACCCGGCCAGAGTGATGCCGGCGCAGCTCAAGGTCCTGACGATGCCGGAGTCCTGCCGCTACCAGCCTTTCAAACCGGTAACCACATCCTCCGTGTTCATGTGTAGAAACATCTAAACAATTCTTCACTTTAATAACTACATGCTTCCCATATAATTTTTTTACCTGAAACATCCCAGAGAGGACGTCTCCTCCAAAACAAGCTGCTAGGTTTGTTGCGCTCTTAAGCTTTTGACTCGTATCTAAAAGTCTAGAAACTTCCTCTCCATGGCTGTAAAGCAGAATCCGGCGTTCCTGCTGTAAATGTTGACATCTCTGCAGTATTTAGCAGGAACAGTGTGCAGTCACCCAATAGTCGCTCGCCCCAGGCCCATAAAGAGGAAGCTCTGTTTGATTCTCGTGTCCAGCAGGCAAAGCTTCAGAGTACTGCGCTGTACGCGGCGCTGCGTCAAGCGCCAAAAGGTTGTCTGCGCTCGTCTGAAGTTCAGTTGCGCCGCCTTCCTTTTAAGGGTTTGTTTTTGATTTAACGGTCGGGTTTAGGAAGTGGAGAGGTTTTACAGACTTATCTTCAAATCTGTTGAGTATAACAGCATTTATTAAGAGATTTCCTGTTTAATTTGGTGGAGATTTTTTTTTTTTCCTGCTTGACTTTTTCAATTTTGTTCAGCTCAAGCTGGCTTCAAGCCACCATCTTTCTGAGGCGCTGATTTAAAATATCACTCTGTATTTAACCTGTTAGCCTGCTGTGTTTACTGATTCCTCTCATCCTTCTCTGACCAGCTTCACACAGGGGGGATCATCATCCTGAAGGACACCAGCGAGGAGGAAGAGGAGCTGGTGGAACCCGTCTCAGCTCATGGACCCAAAATAGAAGAGGAAGAGCAGGAGCCTGAGCCTCCCGAGCCTTTCGAGTACATCGACGAGTAGAAACGCTTCCACAGCAATGGTATGTTCACACGACCCTTGTGATTGTTTTTCTTGCAGTTTTTGCTTCTCCTGTTGGCCAAAAAAAGTTTCCACATTTACTGGCACCTGTGGTTAAAAAAAAAAATAACTGAAATTTATTAGTTTGTTAGGAAAACTGCTATCAAAACACGTTAGCTTAACAATTTAACATTGTGTTGCACACAGGATGGCTAGAAAAGGGATAAGAGGCGAGGGTGGAATTAGGGTTGGGGTTTTAATTGTGTTCCTTATTTAATGGAAACACATCAATTGCAAAATTATGTTTTTTCGACATTGGCAAAATTTTGACAAAGCTTTGCGTGTGGAGAAACGCAGCTATAGGCCTCAACGCTATCTGAACATGAACTCCTCATCCTGCAGCCAGCAGGAGGAACCTTCTCATGAACCCATCTGTCTTCAAGCGCCATAAGGATTCCTGGCTGCTTGATGTGTTTGTGTTGGACAGTCCGCCGCCCGTCTCCCTTTATCGGGGTGAACGGTTGCGTGTGGCGAGACCGATGAGGTGTCGATGACCAAATTAGGTCCTCGGTCCTCACCGCATCGTCTCTCCACGAGGCTGAAGCGCTGTGGCGGATTAATGGGCGCAGAGAGGATAACCGGCTGACCTCATGGGTTTGGATTGGATGGTGCAAACAGATCTGAGGGCGGCTGAAGGATTAATAAGGTCCAGGTTAAATGCACAGAACAACTTCAGTCATGGCGTCCTGACCACTGCCTGATCCAAAAGGTGATCACAACAGCAAAAAGAAAAAGTTTTCAGCAAATGGCGGCAATTTTCAGAAAAACATCCCCAATTCTGTTCTAGGAGGTTTATTGATTATTGTTAATTTTCATTATTTCTGTTTTTCTCTCCTCAGACACAAGAAGACGTCAGATAGCTCCCCTCTGTGTGTGTCTCTTCATATCCAGCCACATCCCTGCTTCACTTCTTCTTCTACACGTTTCCTTCCTGCTGGCTGCTCATTGGCTACGCAAAGAATATATCACATTCTCATTTTGTATATTTTTTGTCTGTTCTGTTCAATAAAGGAAAAAAAACAATGAAAACTGAAGAGAGTGGGTGATTATTTCACCCTCTACTGTCATACATTTGATCTGGATTTACTTTTACAGCTGAAGCCATGTTGCTGTAGAAACGTTAGCGCTGAGAACTGGGAGCCCAGGAGTCGCCTTCTTAACCTGACCCTCACATATCCGACTGAAAGATGTAATAGAATAGTAGTACAGCTGCTCATTAATTAAAATATACCTCAGTATATATCGTATAAAAATATCTAAACATAAGCTGAATATTAATAAATCATCTACAGATAAAATCTAAATTGAATTGTAGAATATGTGAAGAGTGTGACCAGACTTATTGTTTATTTAAATATTGCACAGATTGAACTGTGATATGAGTGAAGAAGACAGACTCTCTAATGTTGGTCTATTCATTGTGTTTACATCAGGGGTGTCCAAACTTTTTGTCGCGTGAGCCAAAATCAAGAGCTCAAAAGTAATCATGGACCAGAAAAAATATAAATTTTAAAAATTAAAATCAGATAAATGTATTTTTTTAAAATCTGCTCAACAATAAACTAGTCCTTGTTAATCGAAAGCCATACGGTTTACTTATTATTTAGAGCTCAATTGATGAAAATTGAAAAAAATATTTAATGTATTTTAGTCAATAAACAGGTTGAATTTTGGTTGATTTTGACCTAAATTCATCTTGATCTGCTTAATTATTGCACAAGAAGAACACTTTAATAATAGTTTAATGTAAAACCTGGCTCACACCATCAACCAGTTTAAGAAAACATTTTAAAATAGTGATATGTTATTTTTCTTATCAGTTTCTATGTAAAACTCATTAAAGGCAAAATATTTTAAATACCTCACTCTTCAGAATGATTGGAAAACTATTTTCCTTTTCCTGCGATGGATATATTTCCTAAAAAAAATCAATCCGCACTGAAATGAAACGTTCAGCTCCAACCCTCCATGTTGTAAAATGACTCCTCATTGCAAAGGAATTTATTTTATTTCATTGTGGGGTTTTTTTTTGTTTTTGTTTTTGACACGGGATGAAGTTTCTCGTCTCCAGAGGCCAGTTTCCCCGGCTCTGGGTTCGGTCGGCTGGTTAAACAAAGCTTCCTGAGCAAAAGTGGTTTGGAAATGTTGTAGGAAACAACGACACCGGCAGCTTTTTTATGCATCATATGTTGGACTGCAAAGAAGAAACATCTAAAAATGTGATTTGCTGCTTGTCGGCTCCCATCATGGAACAAACCCATGTGAGTTTCTTTCCAAACATATTTAGGTCTAATCAATTCCTCCTCTCCACATTCCTGCACACTCTTGTCACGGCAGGCGGTTTAACAAGCTTTTTGTTTCCGGATCTCCTGGAAGTGTCCGTCCGGGAACAAAGTCCTGATTCAGAGTCGCTCTGGCTCCCAGTTGGAGTTTCAATCTCCATCATCCCTGCCACTCTGCACATCCCAGACATGGAGCCCACAGCTTCATGCTGCATTCCTGGAGGTGTGATCATGCAAACAAGATGGTGTCTCTAGTCATGCTTTTGAACTCCTTCCCCTCCCTCTTTCCGTCCAACATGAGCTGATGTCTGCCCTCGCCTTCACTTCCAGTACATCTCCATAAATCACTGCTGGAATAAGCTGCAGATATGTGGAGCATCTGCCTGTGTTCAAGACCACCTCGTCTTCAGCGTCGTCTCAGTTTCTCCGCCAGTCGACGGGAATCCACTGAGAACGTGTGGAAACTCTCCAGCTGTTTCAGGTGACTCATAAAGGCAGGTGAGGGATCTTCAGAGCTCGGCTGTCACAATCAGTCGGAGTAAAAAAAAACAAACAGAAGTCTACAAAATATCTGACTGGATGGATGTGATTAATTGAGCTTTAATAATCAAGGAAATAAATGAATAAAACAGGTAAATGTTCAGGTCTCACTCAATATTTATTTATTAGGAAGGGAAAATAAAGTTTCTTGTGGATGATGCTGTGGGCAGGGAGGATCTCCATAGCAGTCAGTACTGCAACAAATCTGAAGAGGCCTTTGACTAAAGACGCATACTGATAACTGATTATCTGATTCTATTAATCAAAATAATAATTTGTTAAACTTGAGTATGTTTTAATTTGTTTCGCCAGGTTGCTGTATGTTGGAGATTTTCTACGGGGTTTTTTTCACTACTTTTGAAATACTGCAAGTGGTACTACGTATGGCTTCTTCTAACAACTCTTCCAAAAGGCCAAGTTTGTGGCGTGAATGTTTGTAGTAGACACTGGATTTTATTTGGAGGTATCAGTAAATGAGTGTGACTAAAATTATTAGATAAAATTTTTTACATTTGTATTTTTTTAATTCCATTTACTACATAAAATCCCATTGATGTGATACAGTTTAAGGCAGAGTTTCCCAAACTGTGGGGCGCATCCCCTAGGGGGGTCGCCGTGCCATTGCAGGGGGGGCGTGGGAAGCCGTCTGGATGACAAAAAAAAACGCAACATGAGCGCTATGACACTCGCGCTGGGTTTACACCTGTGCAGCAGTGAAGGAGACCTGATGCTGCTGCTGTAGAGCTACACAGGTGTGTTAGAATCATGGCAGCAAACCAGCAAAATGCAAAGAACGTTTTACAGTTTTTCCCCCAAACTAACCGACTGAGATGAGTAAAGCTGTTGGATGCAGGTAAAGTTAGCTAAAAGATGACTAGCTAATAACAATACAGCAAACTTAACAAGTAGCTTGTAGGCTACTGGTGTTGTTGTCTATGTTCAACTACGATTCATTTTGCCCCCAAAAAAGTTGATTCCCCCCCACACACACCCCCACCCTTGTTCATCTGGAGCCTGGGCTGAGTATAACAAGGAGTCTCTTAAGAATCCACCCCCCAACCAGACAGCTATTTGTAAACTGGGGGCAGAGATAGTTTGGAAACCACTGTAGGGGCCCAGGAGGAAAAGTTTGGGAACCACTGGTTTAAGGTGTAAGACTTTACCTCTGTTTAGGAACAGACATGTGTGGCTCTTACACCTATCAAGCCAACCTTTGCTGTTTGAGGTTTTAAACAAAACAAAACAAAAACATTTGCACCCCTGAAGCCCCAAAGAAGAGCTACAAATCTCCTTACAAGGAAAAAGTGATGCTGCGGCTGTGGGGAGGAGTTGATATCTGTCAACGAACTGGTTGCAAGCAGCTGTGGAGGAGACGGAGCGGACCGGCAGACGGAGCATGTAGTCACCGTCTGTGGATGCGGTGATGGTGGTGATTGAGTCGATGAAAGGGAGCGGGGTCAGCAGCTCGGTTAAAGCAAACACATCGACCCACCAGAGAGCCCGACCTGCTTCCACCAGGTCAAGGTCTCGCAGACTTCCTGGCAGTTCAGTGGGGCCAGCGAGTGATGTGCTGGTGGTCCATGATGGAATTCTGGATGTTCTTGGTGGACACATTTTTAAAAAAAACAAAACTTGATAATGTGGATTTTGGCCTCAGCAATATGTTTCCTCTAATCGAAGACAAAGATTAAAAAAAAAACACCAACGAAGTATTTTTGAAGAGATAAAACACACTCCAGTCACTAGAGCAGTGGTTCTTAACAAAATACTTTGCTGTATTCTGATTTAATAATGTAATTATATTAGTTGTGTTACCACCCCCACACCACTAGAGGCAGTAGAAACTTACTTCCTTAATTCAGGAGCAAAAACATAAAATCTAAACTGTTTATTAATTTGACTTTCAATAAGATAAATAAGCTCAAAACATACAGGCTGATAATAGCATTCAGTGGATCCAGCACAATACAAGTAAGATATTTTTAGTACCTAAACGTTTCTAAAACACTGAATATTTTCCTCACTTCAACCACAAAATTGCATGTGCTTTATCAACATTTTTTGTGAGAGACAAACTCAAAGTTTTAAAATGGAAGGAAAGGATTTTCGATATTGTTTTTTAAATAAAATGCATGGCACAAGTTGGAAGAGTGGCATGCCTTCGTTGAAGGAGTGAGAGCGACTCTACATGTCAGAAGTTTTAAACAGAGCAGGAAGATGGAGCCCAGATGTTTCCAGTCAGCACCTGATGTCCTGCCAGTCCCCGTTTCTCTGGTCCATCACATCAACCATCCCGATTCAACACCCGCTAGAGAAACTGTTTGCTGTCACACTTCAGGGTACAAGGAAAAAAAAGTGCATATTTTTCACTATTTCAAGAACATCATCTGAAGAATAATCAATAATTTAATGTCTATGAAGGTTTACCGTATTTTCTGCACTATAAGGCACACCTAAAAACTTTACATTTTCTCAAAAGGTTCGTCTTATAATGCGGTGCGCCTTATAAACGGACCAATATTGAGCCACAAGTCTAGCAACTATGGTAAGCAGCCGCCGACTTCATTGTCCCGCGGTGCATGCTGGGATAGTTGTCAGAATGCTGGTTTGTTAATAAAGTTTGATAATACATTTAATGCTGCGCGCCTTATATATGAAAAAAGTTTTAAAACAGGCCCATTTGTTGAAGGTGCGCCTTATAATACGGTACTCAAAATTCATGATCAGAACAATTTAAAACGTGCTAAAAACAGGCTCCTTTGGGTTCTTGCCACTACCATGCGAAAAAGGAGTTCAGTGCCTTTGCAAGGCACCGTGTGAACAAGTGTGACAGGAAACGGTTTATGTCATTGTGTCGCAGGTTGTGTGCTGCTCTGGGAGCCACTGGGAAGCTCCCTGACCCAGAGTGACCACAGCTCACATCTTCACTCGGCACATCTTCACGCTCAACTCGGGAGAGGCGGCCGATGTCAAAACATTTTAAAGAGTTATACAACTGCTTGGCCGTCGTCTCCGGCAGCCGTCAGCCGCAGCAGCTGTGCAGGACGAGTGTGAACTCTGTGTTTGATCCCCTGAGCAGCTCCTCGCTGATTAATTAGTTTCTTGAAGCTTCTTGAATTCCTCAGTCAGCTGCAGGAGGAGAGCCGTGTGAAGTCAGGCTGACTTCTGGGTTCCTCCCAGCATTTACCATGTAGACCAAAGACAACACTCTGGAATCTGCTTAGTAATGGAAACGTCTCGTATTAAAATCCCATTTGATGTAAACTGTTAAGAAAGTTTTATTTTGTCACAGGTGTTTCAGATCAATGAAGACATTTAATTTTCAGACAAATAGCAGAAACTGAGCGTTAATTAAGGGGGGAAAGATATGGAAAACAAGCTGGTTTGACGAGCAAAAAGTAGTTGCTAATTTTGCACTTAGCACTTTTGCTACCTTCAGAAACGTTTCGTGCTCTTATAATCCCCCAAGTTAATTTTCTGGATAAATTCCTATGTGCTAATTTTCTTGGCTGATTTGTAAACTTTTAGTTGAGTAACGTGTAACAGGTGGAACCACCAGGGGTCGCTGCCTCCACATCTTGAGCTGTCAGGCTGGTGGCAGATTGTCAATCTCCTCTGTGTTGGACCAGGTGTGTTGGCTCCCCTCTTCCACTGTTAGTGGTCAGGTTTGTGTGTGTTGTTTTTTGTTGTAAAGACGAGACTCTTTTAATTTGATTTATATTAAGTCAGTGTTTGTGGTGTTTTTATATAGGGCCACACTTCATGTTTTGATTTGACGATTGCTTTACCTGGGCGTGTGGTTGATCGATGCTGCAGGTAGGATTTGTTTAATTTTTAACTGGATTGAATTGCATGGTTTTTATTTCAAAAATTTATTAGGCGTTTGGTAATTTTGGTTTTTTGCCGTTGTCGCTGCACCCTGCTGTTCCTTTAGAGTTTAATTTTCTTTTTTTTTATTGTTCATTTATTTTGTTTACCTATTGTTTTTGCAAATACACATCCTCTTATTTTGTAATAATAAATATTGTCCCTTTTATACTGGTTGTTTTATTGCATTATAAGTGGCCGTAACAAAAGTATGACATCTGGTTTAAAGTTTTGGTTATCAGCTATTAAGAACTCTTCAATTATCTGGGTCGATTATAGTCATGCTCTTATTTTGAAGAGGATACAGACTGTTTATTCCATTTCCTCTCTTCCTGCTCTCTCCGCCATAACTTTATTTCAACCAAGAAACATACAAAAGCTAAAAAAAGACAATAGAGAACAAGATATGAACATAAATCACCTACAATATCTAAATATCTAAAGAGCAGTAAAATGTGTAAAGTATGTCCAAATTAAATTGGTGCTCAAGGTTTTTGGTTTTTCAAGGACAATTTGAATTGAGTTTAGAGCACAATTAGCAAAAGCTAATGGCGTTAATCGTTAGCATAAGTCTTAAGATTAAGATTTGTTAAACTTCATTTTGAGAGTGACCTTGTTGAATCCATTATGTAGACACTGAAATACAAAAAAAAACAAGAGCTTTTGTATATCATTACAGAACATTAGCGTTTGATTCAGAGAGAATATGAATTATGGTTGACTTAGGGAGGTCAACAGAGAAAAGAAAAAAAAAAGACAAGCTTGTCTTTTTCCAGTAGCTGTTTATAAAGCTTGGAGTGAAATTTATTCTTCCACTTGTTCACAGCTGCTTTGAGGGAACATAACAGACGACCCACCAGCAGAGTGAGAGTTAAGACCTTCAAACTCCTTCACATTTTTTGCATATTTTTCATGTAAAGATGTATTTTTCAGTAAAATATAGAGCTATTGGCAACAATTAAGAGAGGAAAGCAGGGAAGGAAAATAAGAAGGAAGGAATGGAGAGGAAGCAGGGAAGAAAATGAGCTCACAGGGAAGGAAGGACACGAGGAAGGAAGAAAAAGGGCTACGGAAAGACAGATGGACACAAAAGAAGAAGTGAGGACACTTCTTTTCATACTCAAATTTTCTTCCACCAAACTTTTTCAGACCTGGAAAATATTGGAGCTTAGCCTGCAGGACTCTGGTGTCCAACAGCTGGAGGGCAGACCTGCTGGAGGAACAGCAGCAGTAGCAAAAGGCCCTTTTTTCCCCTTCGGGTGGAGAAACCTTCTGGAAACGTCTGACTGCTCTCCAGGGAAGCTCCTGTTGGGGAGGGGGGGAGGGGGGGGGAATAAGGCGTGTTCATTCTGGGAAACGTGCAGCAGAGACATAAACTGCACGAGTGGAGTGGAGTGAAGGGTGGAGGTGAAGGCAGCGCATGGTGCAGCAAATTGCTCCACCACCAACATGTGCTGTTAACACTGAGCCTATTCATGCCGTCGTCCATTCATCATCAGCACTTGGGAGAAAACGGGCAGGACTGTTTGGATTGTCGGCACAAGGCCGCTGCAGAATATGAAACCCGAGTTGTTCTGTTCGGTGTGAGCGCCGGCGGTGTAAACACCACAGCTCAGGGCTGAGGAGTCAAGACCACAACAGCACAAATGTTCCTCAGCGTTTCTGACAGGATGACGTGGAGGCTGAGAGCTTTGAGATCCGCCGTTTCTGTCAAACTGAAATCCTTCGTGCGTTGAGCCTCCTGGTTTATTCCTCAGCATTTTTAAAAACCAGAGGATGGCTGTGGAAAATGTGAACCATCTACCAACGGATAAATCAGCTGCAGCAAGATTCACTTCTTCCACATTAAAGCAGCAAATGAAAGAAGATTTTTTTAAAAATAATTAGCCTCACCTAAAGAGCTGCTACAGGTATTTCACAATGTGGAATCAACAACTTGAGAAGAAAGTTGAAAAATCTCAAAATGTTACCAATTATTTCCTGATCTAAAGAAATTCAAGAACAGATGAACACCTGATCACGTCTTTTGGTCTAAAAGGCCTACAGGGACATTTCTAATACTTTGACACACCACAGTGAGTCAATGTCAAGAGAGGCCAGTCTAACAAAATAACTTTTTTTCTCTGCTTTTCTCCTCTTTTAAAAAAAAATAAAACCCTCTATCAGGCATTTTTGCACCCTATAAAGCCATGAGCGACGACTCCAGACTTTTGCACTAAACAAGTTCATTATTTTTATGAAATCCTTATAGACCTAAAAGATGTACAAGTTTGTACTTTTGGTAACTCACTGAGTCAAACTGCAGAAGGTGGAAAAGTCCTGGCCAGGAGAACTGAGGTGAAGAAAGCAGAGACTGAACCTGCGGCTCAATCTGAGCAGCATTAACATGTCGGCATGGTGACATTAGGCAACCCAAAAACATGGCGTTTAACTCGAGACATTCCTGGTTTTTGGATGTAAAGTTGGTGAAATGATCTAATCCCACAAACACCTGCACGCTCCCTTTGTTTAAAGACAATAAGCCCTCAGTTATCGACTTGTTAACATGACCGCGCTGCTCAGTTTGGGCCCTTGGCAGTCGCAGCAGGATTAATGGGAGCTTGGCCCTCTGAGCATTTGTTCACGTGGCGTTTTTATGGGGGGAAACATCTCCTTCGTTTCTCCACAGGCGAGCAGACCGCAGACTTCCTGGAAGGAGAAGATTCAGAGCAGAGGGAGAGGAGAAACGGGCTGCAGGCGGGCAGGACGGGACAGAAGGGGAGCAGGCCGACGACACAAGCATCGGGAAGCGTTTCAAGTTTACCCTTCAGCTGTAAAATGCTTTTGCAACGTCTCTGTTCCAGTTCCTCACGTTGTGCCATTTATCCTGAAATCAGTTTATCTCCCAGTCGGGCCCAAATGTAGTTAAGGCAACATGTTTGCAGGATGACTTCCAGGTGGGAATGCGGCGTCTGAACTGAACTGGGAACAAAAGGCGAGTCTCCAGAGCGGACCGGCCAATGAAATAAGATGGCGGCGCGTCGTCCTGCAGCCGCGTGGGATCTGCGAACAAGCAGCAGCGACTAACCTGCAGCTTTGTGTTTGAGGCGAAATTTTATTGTGGCATTTGTTGTGAGGAACATTAGCTAGCAGCAGACTAAACAGATTTGTTGGCAGACTCAGTAGTTTGTGGTGGGCTTTGTTTAAACAGCTGCAGAAATAAACACCATGTGATTATTAAAGCAGGAAGGAGCCTGTGCCACATATTAATGGGCACCGGGTCGGTTTTCATCCATGTGGACACAGAGGCGGGACTTACACGCTGCTGGTTTAGGTCATTAGGGTCATGAGGCAGATGTGGTTAATCTGCAGAGACGGTAAAAGACAGAAGCAAGAAGTTATTGGGGCAATTAATCAGAGGGATTATTAATCTTTATAACCTTGTAAAAAAAAATACATTAGTGGAGTAATAAGGAGTGGAGTCTACTTTATGTTAGCCTGCTAACTGTTCCAGTCGTAACCAAACAGATGTACCACATTAAATGTGTTAAAAACCATTTTAAATTGTCCATAATTCCATACATCTTAATTATGCAAGCTCCTTTTTGCCATGAAAGAAAACAGTCCCAACAGGAAGTCAGAATTTTGACCTTTAATCTCAGAATTATGAGACATAAAGACATAGTTTAAGATTCAGTCATAATTTTGACTTTCTAAGTCATAAATATGACCTATGAAGTCATGATTATGAGATATGGGCTTCCACAGGAGCATGGCTCCTTAGAGAAAGACTTTTTAATCTCACAAAAAGTCAAAATTATGACTTCTTGAGATTTTATGTTGTTTTCATGGCATAAATTAACTTCCATACTCTATAGTCTATTTTTTTCGCCATTCAACATATTTTTGTTTTATGCAGATGACAAAAAGGTAAAAAAACAAAGAGGGATGGATGGAGTTTTGATTTCCAGGTTGTATTCAGTGTGAAGGTGAGTGGAAGCAGTTCTCCCCCTGCTGGACACATTTCAGAATGCAGTTTATTGCAGAGGTGAACTAAAAAGAACCTGAGCAAATAAAAACAAAAAACTTTTTTAATCAGCAAAAACTATCCATGCATTCCTGCCCATTCAAACCAAAAAGAAACGCAACAATCAGAGGTGAATTGTTTGTTTCTGTGTATTTAAGACCTTGCAGATATCATTATAGGTATATTATACAGTACATGTATGCAGGCGAACAGACGGCACATATAAAAACAGGCTATGCTTATCAAAGGATACAAACAGCATATATAAAAGCTTATTTAAATCATTCAAGTACCTCTAACTCCATACTTCAGTCTTGAGAATTTGAAATCATCTGTACAAAATGTACAAAAACTGTATCCCATGTTGCTTTGGACAGATTTGTCCTCTGATCAGAAAAATCTACACAAAATATCAGAGAGATTGCAAAAAAAAAAAGAGAGAGAACTTACAGGATAAAACAGAGGTGTATCATATTTAACCTTCTGATTTCAGCACAAAATGCTGAAATCACCATCTCAACTTTAAAACTGAATTTCTACATTTGGGAACTTATTCAGAAATGTAGGTAAATTCCTAATCAAGATCCTGGATGCAAACGTTGAATTGAGTTTTATTTAAAAAAAAAACACTTTAAACGTTAAGCTTCTTCTCCTCAACTGAAAAAGAAATGCAGTCATTAAAAATGAAAAGTCATTGACGATCAGTTCCCTCTGCAGTCTGCCCGCAGGCACCAGCTCCCACTCGGCTGGATATTTACAAACGATGCACTGTCACCGTCTGCAATTCGATCAAAACGGACATTTTTACTATGATTGTTGGGCTGATCTCCGTTTTCTTCTGCAAGATGAGCAGCAGAAGAGCAAGAAGAGGAGCAACAACTCTGTAGCTAAATGTTGTGTAGAAAACAAGCTTCCCTTGTGGGACAGACACCCGGTGTCCCGTCCTGGACACCGTCTCTGCTCTAACGCAGCAGACGCAAATGGTCCAATCACCTCCTCCTCGTGTTTCTGCTAATGAGCTGTCCTTTTATTCAGGTGTGTTGAACCAGGTAAAACATGCAGGTCGCGGCCGTTGAGGACCGACTTCGGACACCACTGAGGTAACAGCTGCACTGCAGTGAAAGAAGGATTTTCCCCTTTACAGTTTTTCAGTTGTTTTGTTCGTCACACTTAATGTTCACTTAATGATCTAAAACATTTAATTCAAGACAAAGAGAAGCTGAGTACAGCTGGCCTCATGTGAATTCACAATTACCCCCCTGTTGAAAAAGATGACTTGTCTGTTGACACAACCTGACTGACAACACGAAGCAGAACAACTGGTCATGTCCTGATCAAAAAGTGTTTTAAGAAAACAAAAGCAGTCATGATGTCAGTCAATCTAGAAAGGGTTACAAAGACATTTTAAGCCTTTATTTTAATGTTATTTTTTATTCATTATTTTTATTCTAGTGAATTCCAGTAAAGTCATTATTCAAAACAGGAGAAAACGTGGAGAAGAGAAGCCACTCAAAGAGCAGCAAGAGCAGAACCCAGTGCCTTGGTTAGGGTCAAAGTTCACTATTCAACAGGAAGAAAGAGACTGGGGGTGGAGGGGAAAAGAACTCAAAGACCCGACTCTTAAGCACAAAAAAACAGCTGAATGATCCCAAAACATCTGACAAAATATTCCATTTTCTGCCAGGTATTGGCTCTAGGGAGGATAAATTGATTTGATTAGATTTACACTCTATATAAACCACATTTTGTATTTACTCACCTGATTATTAAATCTGATGACTCAAAACTTTTAAGTGTGACACCTTTTCAGTACTGAAAGTTTGTCTTTTTTTAATGGCGTGTTATTGATGTGGAAGGTGTTTAACAGATGTTTTAGCATCAACTGCCAAACCAAAATCCTTTCTTAAAACTTGTCAGTTAACATGTTTGGCTGATGTTTTCTTGTTGTGCCACAACATTTAGTTCGAGAGTCTAAGATAAAACGTCCCCCCACCCCCAAAAATCTTCTAATGATACAATCTGCAGGCACAAAAACGTTAAAACTATTAACATTTACAAATTTACTCAAATCAATGTTTTAAAATCACAAATGAAATATTAACAGGTTTGCTTCCAGTACATGAAGAGACTTGTGCAAATAAAAGTAAAAGCATGTACAGGCCAAACCTTTCATGAAAAACAAAGGCTTTTTTTTTCATAACTTCTCTACACATGTTTCGCACATCCGGATGAGAGAAGTTAAACTTGGTCAAAGACCGACGACTGCTCTACATTCAGAGTTCAGTTTTCATCTGAGATCCTTTCAAACAGCTTTAACACTGTACCAATGGCTGGCAGCAGGAAGGTCAAACTGAAAAGCAAACGAATGAATGAGGGGCTTTTTGTTTAGTCATCCAGTTGACCAAAGTGCTTCCAGACTTTTACAAAAACTAGAAGTGACATGAGATTCTTTCCGAATGACCCTGCAAGGAAAGCCGATGTCACTCAAGGCCTTTTTTTTTTTTGAAGTGGTGAAAGTCCGACCTGGTCTGCGGCGGCGGTAGCGCCGCAGCGTCAGGGTTTCTGAGGATCGTACTGCTGGTAGCGGTTGAGCTTGTCCGGGTCGTTGGAGGCCATGTGGGTGAAGTCCTGGAAGATGTCCTGGTAGGTTTCGTCCCCTGTAAAGAAAAGAAAAACAAGTGGAACAAACATAAACAAACGCAGCAGGATAATAAAAGACCTGCAGCTGTTTTTGATGTTCAGCGTCGGGTTATTTTCCACAATCAGCTGCAGAGAATTTTAGTTTTTTTATAAAATTCGTCAGGTTGGCAAACTACAGCTTTCTAGCTCTGCTGCTGCCGCAAAGTGAAGCAAAGTCTGACAGAATTAAAATTCTGACTAAAGTAATGAGGAAATACATTTACCACATTTAGGGGTTAGACATGGTTTCTCAGACTCAGACTTGCAAAGCGTTGATTTGTTTTTCTTTTTTGTCCAGTTTTAAAGTAAAAAAAAAAATTTGTAACAAATATTCCAATGGAAGGAGATATGGATGAATGAACAAATAGATGAATGGACAGACAATTGAATTGATGGGCAGGATGGATGGATAAATAAAGGGATGTATCTACTGATGGGGATGGATTAGAATAGACAGAAGGACATAACTTTTACACACAAGAGTCAAGGAAAAAAGTCAGAAGATACAAATATTTGTAAACATTCATCCTGACCAGGAAATTCCTGGATCAAACTCCAAACTTTTCCAGATGGTGTGGGGAACGAGCTCCAGGTCATGCATGAGAAGCTCATGCAGTGACAGTTTCCATCAGAACAGAGAAAGAAAAAGTCGTCCCTACCTGACAGAGAGTCGGCGCGGCTCGAGAAAACGAAACAGAACAACACAGAGGAGAGAAGGAGAACAGAAAGAGGCTCCGCTCAGGAGGAAATAAAGGAGCCCACAGACATTTGCTTTTTCCTCAACAACTGTATTGTGATTAAAGTGCAGGAGTTTATGTACAAAAATACAGTTGTGTTGCCCTCAGAACCCCAAAGAAACAGAGAGAACAGAAGAAAGGCACAAACTCTGGGGTGGAGAGCGAGAAATGAGAAGCAAAATACAAAAACAGAAAGAGAACAAGATGAGAAGAAGAACTGCTTATGTCAGGAAAGTGGTTCTCAATCTGAGTTGATGACTAAATAAATCTTCGTTTTAGGTTATTTTTCAAAACTATTGCTGTAGAACTTTGTGAGTTTTTAACTTCAATGCCATTTCTGAGATTCAGATCCACTCTGCTGCTTTTTATTCCAACTCATTAAACCTCAAACAAAGATGAACTCAGCTCCATAAAAACATGGAGCTGGATCTTCCTCACTGCCTCCCACCTAATTATCCATCAGCATTCTCATAATCAATAACTATAAGTCAAAAACAAAACCCATTGGTGACACAACACGCTTATTCTGCTGCTAATTCACCTCCTGCATATTCTTACAACACAAGTTAAAAACTTTAACAAAATACTTTGCTAAAGTATTCACACCCTTTGAACGTCATAACGACAAACTTCAGAGCATTTTGTTGGGATATTTTATACAGACCAAAAGAGTAGAGCATGAGATAAACTGAAGTGAAGGACATAGTTGATTTAAAATCTTTGATGAGACTCAATTAAAGTTCACTGCTGTGCTTCTGTGCAATCTGTTTGAGGCTGAACTATTTAGGCTGAGATTTTATTTATTAAATGTGCAAAGTTGTGTCTTCTGAGACACAATGCAAAGACCTGAAAGCTGTAATTTCAGAAAAAGTTGTTTTGACTCAGGAGAGATGAAGACAAATGCATCCCACACTTTTAATGTATATATTTTTATAGCTCTGGAAACAAATTAAGAGCCCACTGCAATGAGCCCCATTGAAAACCTCATGATTATTCCACCAAATATTGATTTCTGAAATCTTCTAGATTTAAAACATTAGCATTATTACTTATAAATGTACAAACTTGTTCTCTTTGCATTATGTGAGGTCTGAAAGCGCTGCATCTTTTTCATTATTTTGACCATTTCATTTTCTGCAAAAAACCCCCCAAAAACAAACATATTTTTCCCCCCTTCCACTTCCCAATTATGCGCTACTTTACATTGGTCTGTTACATAAAAATGACATTTTTCTTTTTTTAAATGCCTCGTGTTGCACAGCAGGGGGCGCTCTTTCCCTTCCCATTAATTCAAAGTGCTTCGGGGCCTCGGATGATTTCATGCAGCATGAAGAAAACATACCAGATGAAACTGGGGTATATTTCAATCAACAAAACCAAACCGAGCTCATTCCACAGTCTTTCTGAAGATTTTTGATATAAGTTGCAATTTTAAAGCTCCCACATGACTCTCACACAGAGAAGCTGGGAGTAGAATATTTAAAAAAAAAAAAAAAAAAAAAAAAAACGCTTCACACAGTTACATATCCATCTTTTTCTAGGCTATTGCACTTGACGATGCGTCATCCCTAAACGGGTTTAGTATATCTGAAGAGAAATCTGCTAACATTCCAGACGATCGTCTTACAATTTTAGATTTCCTGTGAGCATAAGCAACAAGCAAGGACACTGACTCTTCATAAGTACCTTTCAATCAAATAAAAATAAAAGTACCTAAGGGTGTAAATACAACACCCTCATGACACCCTGCAGCTACAGTCACTCCTAACGTATTCTGTTAATCACAAACTATACACATGAATTATTTACAGGATGTACAGTGAAAATAGCTCTCACATCCTTGCTAAAGGTACTTTATAAAACAAAAATGTTCTAAAATAGATTTCTTTTTATCCAGGCATGTAGAAACAGCAAGACGGATCATATATTTAGACCAAAAAAACACGTAAACAAGCCCTGAACGTAATTAAGACCTTAAAACCAGACAGTCACAAGAAAGAAGGTACAGTTAGTTGCATATAACCAACAACTGGAATGTGCATATTTTCTAAAAACGGATGTTTATAGTTTACAGACACACACTATGCTACCCTATCAACACTGAGCTTCATTCAGACGTCTTGATTATTGCCAGATCTTGTGATGAAGTCACTGAGTTCAGCAGGCAGCTACTTTGCATTGTAGCAATAAATACTTTCATGTCTGGACAGTGGCTGTAAGTTAAGAGAGGCTCCTCCAACACAGAGCAAACCTTTGACAAAAACAGAGACATTTTATGCCATCTCACATGATACCAGTCACAGAAAGGAAAAGTCACTCGCTTTTGGAAGCAAAACTCTGGCTTAGAGTTCAGATTTGATGGCTTTATTGCGTCACGTTCCTCCTGTCTAACACCTGATGAGAAATGGTGCAGAGGCCGGCTCGGCTCCCAGCAGGAGCTCAGCTAACAGAGTTGGGCTAAGCTAACTCTAGTCACAGATCTCCCTTCAGAGTTCCTTCAAGAAAATGTGGCAAAGCTCTGAGACTCTGTTTTCTCAGTTTTGCTGCTTTAACTGAGCCCAACTCTGAAGCCCGAGCTTTTACACCTCTAATCAGACTCATCGTCAAGCTGCAGGCTAATGAACTCCTGCATGCACTTCCTGTACTGCATCTCGGTGGGGCTGTTGGAGTTATATTGACCTGACGGGTTGTAGGGCCCCTCTGCCTCCCGCATCTCCTCGTTCATCTTGGCCAACCGCAATCTGACGAAGAGACGCAACAAGTCGGAAACGTAAATCAGAACAGAACATTACACCCGTGAAAGATTTAGCAAGATTTTAGGAACACTGCGATCTCTTTACAACTCAGTGCAAACGTATTCATATATAGAAATTGTGAGCAAAAAGGAATAAAACTCACAATGTGACAATATCTGCGTTTGCCGCCTCCACTGCTATGCTCAGCGGCGTCTTCTCGTCGATGTCGGCGGCGTTTTGATTTGCTCCTCTTTTCAAGAACAAACAGACTTGGCTGTAACAGAGAGAAGTTGGTGAGATGCTCCGTTTTCAGAAACGTTGGAGGCAGATCGGCGTGGCTCTGTGTTCGAACCCCGTGTGTCCCAGCATGGTGGCGTGGTGCAGCGGCCCTCGGCCCTGAGCGTCCAGCTGGTTCACATTCACTGCGTTTTGGAGCAGAAACTCACAGGCGACCAGTGAGCCCTGGAGAAGATATCATGATGGGCATTTCTTTCCCAATTGTACTGCACATTCGAGTACGTTTTCATTCATTACATTTCTAACAAATTAATCAATGAATACATCTATAATAAACCTGACATGAATTCTTAAATTCACACTGACCCCATGCACTGCCATGATGAGTGGCGTCCTCTTCTCCTCTTCAGTGTTGACCCAGTTGACCTCGGCGCCGTGGGCCAGAGCCTCGGCCATGTCCGGCAGGCTGCGGCTGAAGGACGCCCAGTAGAGCTGCAGACCCGGGCTGTACTCCTTCGGCTCGAAGAAAACCACCTCCTTACAGGGCGACGCGGTCGGGAGCGTGGCGGCCACAGCGGGAGCCTCTGCAGCTTCTGGAAATTAGAGGCAAAGATCTGTGTCATATTTATACTCTTACATTTATTTTCTGCTTCTTTTTAGTCAAACTTTAATGAGTCAGGCCAAACAAACCGGTGACCTGCATGCAAAAATAACGTGTTAAACGATGGTTTCATTTATTAAAGAACAAAGTTACTGAAATCTTCTTGACCTATTGTGAAAAAGGAATGGGCTCAATTTAAACCGCAACAAAAAAAATTACTTGATTACTGTCAAATCAAGAAATAATTTCACACAGCAGATCTAGATGCTCAGTCACGATTTTTGACTGATTTATTTATTTATTTTTTTGTTGCGTGGCCATTATTCTTCCAATTCAATGCAACTGCAGCGAGATTACGACTACAAAGTGATTTGCATGTACAGAACAACATTGACGTCACATAGCGTACAACTTATGGAAGTAATACATATTGTATACTGCTGTTTATGGATCCATTTTAAACTTAAACGAGAGGCGACAGTGTTGTCACAGGTTCATTAACGGGAAGCTAAGAACAAAGAGAGGACAAGTGATAATGATGTCTTTTTGGTGCACAAAGTAAAATGAAATGCAACATGATTGCAGACATTTTGAAAACAAACGGACACGAGTCAGCACCACACGTGGAAGGGGAACAAATCTGATTGCTTTGGTAGTAAAAAAAATTGTCGCAAAAACAAATAAACAAAAAAAAAAAATCACACTTGGGTTGCATTTGCCTGCTGTGAATAAATCGTTAAATAGAACCTGTTTGGCAGCATGAAGTAGGCAAAATGAAATCTCAAAAAGCAACTCGCCAGGGTTGGGGCCTCTCACCTGCATCTGCCAGGCTGTTACTGGACGGAGTGGTGGCCAGCATCTCCCTGCTCCCATCGGCGCTGTTCTGAATGCCGCTGTCCGCACTTTTCACTGTCAAACAACAATCTGATTCACTACATGTGGTGGACATGAAACTGTTGTTGCCAAAGAGCATGAAATAAAAGGAACACCTTCCAGATGACGAGCTTTGATTTGAGATAATCGATATGAGACTCCAGATGTTCCTGAATGAAATGTTTTAAGGAACTTTATTAAGGTTTCTGCAGAATGATTAGGAAGGCACACCTAATATTTCTTATTGGCAACAACTAAATGACGGTAAACAAAACAGAGCCCTGGATGAGAGACTCCCTCCATCACCTTAAGATCCCGGTCCCTAAAAACAAAACATAAAAAAGGAAGAAAGAAAAAACCAAAACAATGACACAGATATAAGTGCAAAGACCTGTTTGAGTGAGAGAAATATTGCCCTCCTTCTTTATAAACACAGTAACATGTCATGTTCTGCAAAGCTTACAGGACAGCATGAGTCTGGATGAGAAATGAAGAGAAGAAAGGATAAAGGGCCGCTACTCCCAAAACTGTAAAATTCAAAACGAACAGCAGAGGGAGGGGGATGGAAAGCAAGCCAAATACTCAGCTTTCATTACTTACTGCTCCTGAGCTTGGAGGAGGTGTCAAAGTAGGAGAAGAGCGAGTCAAGCTCATCAGGACAGAAGAGAGAGTCGCGGCGAGCCTCTTTGCCGCAGGCAGCAGCTACGCAAGGGATGATGGGAAGTGCAGTTAAGGTGGTGGGGTGGGGTTGGAGAGTTTTGAGGTCAGAAATACAAGGGGGATTAGTCCAGAAGCACAGAACAGCCAGAGGAGGAATGAAGGGAGTAAAAGTAAAAGGAATGAGAAAGGAGAGAAAGAAGAAAGCAAGGTAGGGGAACAGATGGTTAGACTACAGGCTGGGCTAACACTGGAAGAGACAGACTGCAAAAAGCAATGCGAAGCAAAGAAGCTGCAGACATATGCTGCTCACAAAGAACGTACGATACGCTGATGGGTGGGTTACAAACACCACACAGCTGTCAGTCAACAGTCTGGATGAGAAAACCCCCCACATCTAGATCCAGTAATATTTTACAGCCAGGCAAACCTGAAACGCTCTCAAAGCTTCTAAACGTAGCGAGATCGCAGTCATGGTGACATTAAAATGTTGGCTTTTTTTCTTATTTCGAAAGTTGGGCTACAGAGCCACAAGGTGTTTTTATTAGGCACCGACCTGACTGTCCAGAGGCATGAGAGCCCGGCCGAAGTTTGGGAGTGGGCGGAGGGGCTTTGGGCGGCAGGTGGTCCGAGCTGCTGCTCAGCCTCTTCTCCTCTTTGCTCAGAGAAACAACCTTGTTACGAAGCTCCTCGTCCGACGGCCGGCGGACGAATCGTCGATCCACGTATTTGGCTTTGATGTAAGCCTCCACCTCGTATCTGCCGGCAAACATAAACATGTTAGGATGATTAATGCAGCCAAAGGAGGTCAAGAGCTATGAATACTTTTCCAGGGCACATTATGGTGATGAGTTAAAGAAAAACTAACAGCAGATTAGGGATGCAACTAATTATTTCCGTTAAGTCATCAATTATTCTGACAATCAGATAAAATAATGGCCACATTCTGCAGATTTAGATTTTTTTTAATTAGCCACTTAAGCTTCTTTATGCACTGCAAAAACACATAACCTTACCAAGTATTTTTGTTCTAGTTTATAGTGCAAATATCTTAGTGCATTTGAAATGAGACAAAACTAACTTAAAAATAACTTTTCAGCCAGATATAGGAGCTTGTTGTATGTCAGTAATTTCTTAATAATGTTGAAAAAGTCTGACTGCTTCACTGGTAGATTGTTTCCCTTACAACTAGTACATTTTCATCAGTATTAAGAAATCATTGACTTAAATATTATATAGGTATTTACTATATCATGCTGAAGTGTCCCTTGTAAGTTAGCTTGGGCTTATTCAAAGTTACTGAAACTAAACCAAAAATACTTGGTAAGATATTGTCTTTTACCAGTGTACAACATTAAATATAGAGTAAAAGATGCAACCGCCCCCCCAAATAATTACATTCCTTTGTCAAATCAGAAAATAAATATTTCACTACCTAAATGTAATAACATTGTACCTGGGGTCTCCTGGCTGTGGTTTTCTGGCTCCTAGTTCTTCTCGTCGAGCTTCATATATCTGGTTGATGACTCCGTTTCCCAGTTCACACATCAACTGGAGAAATTCATAAAAAAAAAAACAATAATTATTGAACTAGGCATAAATCAGAATAAAACACAGTTTGCAGCAGAGTCAAGACTTGACATTATATGAATCTCCACAATGAAGCCGGATTACCTTCAGCAGTTCTGGCTCCCATGAGTCTAAAGTTAAAGATCGAACCTTGGAGAAATGAACTCCCAGGCTCCTGTAGGGGGAACAAGGAAACAAAAAGATCACTTTACATATTTTTGTCACAGCAACACAAGTTAATTGAGCTGCAGACAATATTTGATTCTCTTTCCTGTGAAATTACAAAGCAAAGTTTCTTTTCTATTCATCTTTGTGTAGTGAAGTTTATTCTATGAATATATCCTGTGTGCAAGAGTCAAAAACAAAGATATGCCATTAGATTATTTTCTTATAATGTAGATTGTGAGAACGAACCTCGTCACTTTCTTATTAAGCTTTAATCAACATTGCAAAGGAAAGTAATTAAATGTTGCGACAACATCCCACACAGATTGAGGGTTTATGTAATCGTAGGTTTACATTTCACAAATCCCAAAGCTTTTCACACCATAACAGGAAATATTTCCCCAAACTTACAAAAACAAACAAGTTTTAATTATTTCTTGTTTTCACAGAGCTGAAGTGAACTCTACCTGACCTGCATTATGTAAGATCTAGAAAAGAAAAATAAAATTCACCCAAAATGTTCACTTGGTTTATTAGTTTTGCTGGGGGTTTTAATGTAGAAAAACCTGTTGCATTTTGAGAGCATTTATCAGTGTGTGGAAAGCGTCTGCGTCTCTACCTGTGGATTCCAGAGCACTGGATGCAGAGAGTGATGCCCAGGTTGATGCTGGCCCAGCGCGGGTCCGGCTGGCCACAGTCACAGCAGAAGGCGTTGCCAGGAATGGCCAGGACCTTCTGCAGAGCGCTCTCTCCTTTCAGCGACCTTTCCTTGGGTTCCCCTCCGGAGTCCAGACTCCCTGTTGACGTGGATGACTTCCTGTCCAGCTTCTGGCATGAGATTGCACGAGGAAACCGGTCAGTGTTCAGAATAGACAGTAAATTAAACTCAAGACTTAAATAAATAAGCAGCTGAAAACTACGCCAGAAGTTCACATCTCTCCTCTCGCACACATTTCTAAAATTAAATCCTATTCAGTTGTGCTGTTAAAAGACTTAACATCTGAATCTTTCTGACATCATTTTTTATACTTTAATAGATTTATGCTCTCATGGTTTTCGTTGTTTTTTTCCCTTTACCTCGCCGCTGTCTCCCTTGTCGCGGAAGGCGGTGGCGATGCTGTTCTGGACGGCTTTGATCCAAGCCTGCCGCAGCTTCTCTGAGTCGGCCTGCATCATGCAGCTCCTTCACAGGGGAACACACGCATCAAACAGCAGCTGTGAGAAAATCTGTTTCTGTGTCTTAAATGATAGATTTGCTGCTCCTCCAACCCCAAACTCTTCATTTCCACATGCATTTCTGTTATACTTCGGTATTTCTTAGACTGCTAGAAATGTCCATGTGATTCTGACTTACTTTGTGGGTGAAACTACTTCAAAGCAGAAGCGCCGCTCGATGTCCTCGCAGTGCTTGACTGTACATAGCCTCAGGTCTTCCACCACTACTGTCGGGTTGTCCTGTGGGGAGGCAGAAAAACAAAATTAAATTCCCCAAAACGAGCATTAACCCAAAACACACACGTAGTTACGCACCTTGTTTCTTGAAATCGTTTTATAACACAATTGGTATTTGCAATGTGAACACCATTTAAAACATTTTAATATTACTCTTATAGACAATGTACTGTCACTTTGCTTTCACAATCCATTACATTTACATTCAAGGGTAGTAGATTTTATCAAACCATCTAAATCTACATCAGTGACTGGGTTTGAGCGTTGTGTTTCTAATAAAAAAACATTACTGCCATTGTATCAAGCAGTATAACTTTGAGTTAGTAATAAATAAGAATTCTTAACATTCATAACAAGGGTGAAAAATAGATTATTTTCTACTGAATCATAAATACAAATACTTTTCAAAATTATAACCAAAACAGAAGCCCATCCTGAAGTGCAGCAGTGCTTTACTCCACACAGTACAGCTGTTTCAAAGATTTGCCTTACAGCAGTAAACTAAAAATATTCACACAAAAACCCCCAAAACAGAAACATTTTTTCTGTGTGGTTGGTGTGGGGAGTCAGTTGACATACCTTAAATTTCTTCTGGTAAACTAGCTGATTGTTTTGGATGGAGAACCAACGTCTGAAAGGAGAGCACATGGTTAAGAGGAAAATCGGTCGCATGCAATGAGCAGAAATGTTGCTAAAATATCTCACAGCGAAGTCCAGAGAAACTCACCACTAAATAGATAACTTTTTTTATTCTCAAAAACAAGGGATACAAAATTTATTAATACATCTAGAGTTTAAAAGCAGTAATACATCACCAGACAATTATCAGTTTGTTAAATTAGTTGAGATTTCAAGGAAGAGAAGAATGATAGTTAAGGAATGTGATTTATGGAGTTACTGTAGGTTTTATGGCGAAACTGTGAACAAACCCTTTGAACATGTTTCCAGAGCATGTCAGGATTATTTTCTATTCCTGAAAGCAAATCCTTTGGAGATATAGGTTTTAGGATTAATAAAGCTGGAAATCATTGTGCTTCTTTACTCTGGATGCTTTGAAGTAACTTCTTTTAACCATCGCTTTTTGGGAAACTTTAATTTCTGTCTTCAAAGCCTGACAAGTTAGGAGTCGGATTGTTTTTGTGGTCATTTTTAAGCTTTATTGCCATCTCAGCGGCAAAGAGCCCTACAATCACTGCTGAAGGATCAGCCTGAATGTAAGAGGGGATGAAGAGGTTTCTGTACCAAAAAAAGTTAACGTGCCCCGTTTCTTTTGACCTAGTTAGGACACATTTACTTGAATCTATATGTTTTTACCTCCTAATTCCTCATAAAATATTCACAATATATGCTTCTTTGAAGCAAAAGACCAAAAAAACTTCTTATATCTGTGTTTAGCTACTCAAAAATGTTTCAGTCTTTAAACAAATAAAGTTATATCTGGTACAGATTACTTCAACTGTGTCATTACCTGTTCCAAGTCTTGAAAGCGTTACTGGCCCTCTTGAATAGATAACCCTCCATTGCAATGCCATTATCTGCGTCCACATTATACTCCAGTTTCGTGTCGTCATTAGAGAAATCCTGGAAACCACATGAGAAAAAAGGATACATGAATGCATAAACAAAAAAGTAAAAGAACAATAATCAGACAGCATGAAACCTTCTATGATGCTTATTTTCTACAGTGGTATAAAACCAATTTGGAGCATTACTGAGTAGAGCCAAGTGGTCTTTCAGAGGGTAGCTGCTGCTCAGCCTGACCTGAATGTATATTAAAAAAAAATCAAGCAAGAGTGAGACAGCATGCCTGACTTACAGCGGCCTTTTAAAATTATAACCACCGCATGCAAAACATTGAAACAAAGAATCACACATTTACCATTTATCTGCCTCAAACAATACATAAAGGGTATCAAGTGGAAAAAAAATACATAAATGTTTATAACTAACCTACTAATAAAATAAACTCACATAAATAAATGGTAAGGCTGAATACTTCAAATCAGGGGTTCAATTCATACGTTCAAAAGAAAAAAATATGTTTGAAGGACAACAGCAATCGACCAAAGACTGGAAACCACCAATTTTCCCTCAACTGTCTATGATTGCAGATCAGCAGGTCAAATACTTCACACTTTTTTCTTTCCTTCCTAAAAGTAAAAAGCAATTGCATGGATGCATAAATGTGGCTGATCCTGTAATTCCTACATTTCCTGCTGTATTCCAAACTACTTCCTCTATCAAGGCCGAGCTGTTTACGTAGCCCTCTAGACTCCAGAGAATGTCGAGGTTATGGTTGTATCGTTTGCCAGGTTTATGATTTTATCAGTCAAATCAAATCAGTTTTTATTTTTACTATGTCAGAGTACATTAACGTGAAAAATGTTTAATACTATTTAATTTTGAGATGTACTCCGAATGCAGAAAAAGCTATAATGTTTTAACAGTCTGATAAGTAGTTTCATTAATGTGTTCTGCCACAACTGACCTTTGAGGAAATTCATGATCTTGATGTGACTTGAAGTGAAAATGAGTTTAACACCCTAGTCAGAATCACATCAGAGACCCAATCCTAAAGCCACCAAAACGGATTTCCTCAACATTATGGGCGCACCAAGAAAACCTCTCTGTAAAGGTTATGAACAGAATCAGAGACAAAGGGAAACTTGGGTAAACTCCAGCTCTCACAGGAAATGAACCCAATTAATGCTCCAACACCAGTTATACAGGCTGCAAACAGAACCACCCAGAACATTATTTAATTCGCTCTTAGAGTAATATGCTCGATCAAAATCAGAGCAGCTCAGATGTTTAAGAAAATCTGAAACCAGTGAGACTATAAAGCTGCTGTTTTCCATATTGTTTGTAGTTTGCATAGTGAAGAGCGAGGGCATCACAGAGTCTCTGTCTGAATATCCTGCATGTCTGCTGTAACTTAGTCTCATGTGTCGTTATGAGACTGCTCTGCGTTAACTACCTGAGGTGCTGCCACACTCTCCTCAGCTTCAGGTGACATTAGGCACCACCCTGTACAACCACACAAGAGTGTGTGATAGTGTGTGTGTCCTTGAAGAGTCAATTTACAGCAAGCATCGGCGTCTCCATAAGCAATTACAGCTTGAAGTCTTCAGATCTGTTCCTGTAACAGGCAGGGGGATCATCTTATCCTTTGTCCTTCCAGAAACATCCAATGTTTCAATATTGAAAGTTGAAACATTGGATGTTTAGAAACCAGCAGGTTTCTAAATCTCCTGGATTAGAAAAGCGGTTTTGTAATAGTAAGCGAGCCGATATATTCAAAATGGCATTAGTTTACTGAATTTTAACTTTAAGGAACTAAATGGTTTCTCTATTTGGGGATTTTCTGTCAAGTATTGTTAATGTTCTAAAATAGCTATAAAACTATAATTTCAACAATGCAAGTCCACCTTCCACAAGCCTTGGACTGAAACCAAAACATCACACAATCATAAACAAAGCAAACATAAACCTGCAGGAGTTTGTAAACATTTCAATGCAGATGACTGTTTGTCAGCTGGAAGTGACCTCAGAAATATAGCAGGTTGTGACAATGGCCACCACTTCCTGCTTACTTCCTGGACATCAATAAGATGACAAAATCAGTTTTGGAACCAGAGTGTCTTGCAAAAATATCCATACCTATTTAACATTTTGAAACATTGAAGCAGAACACTTTTAGGTGTTTTAATGGGATTTTAATTGTCAATTAAAAGGAAAGTGTTGCATGCTAATCTAATCTCTCTCTAAAAATTCTGAAAAGTGTGGCATCCATTTGGATTCAGCCCCACACCCCTAAGTCAATACTTTGTAAAAGCACCTTTTGGTACATGTCTGAAGATTGAAACTTTCACTCCTTTCTTTCTGCAGAACATCTCTAATTCCCACAATATTATACTACCACTACTGTGTTTTATTGGTTAGCAAGTCCAGGGTGAGAAAAGTGCTTTCATCACATTGAATTTTATATGTAGGTATATATAGAAAAACACCTCGAAAATCCTTTTCCTTCCAATTCACAATTGTGCGCTGCTTTGTGTTGAAAAAGATTTCATTTTAACTTAAGGGTTAAGATTTGTGTTACCAAAGATTTCCTGTGGCATTAATGAAGTTTTTGTCTTATTTTTGGAGCTTACTGTAGTGTCACAATATACAGCTAAAAATCTAAAAAAGAGAGATTATACTGAAGCACTTCAAAGTTGTGGTTTCCTGGTCCTGTCATTTAAAAACCGAATGTGGAAATGGACAACAACCCTCACATCAAACCAGCAATCAAAACTCCCTATAGCAGACACTGACAACAATACTGACATGCTGTATTATGAGGAGAGCAACACTGATGCATGTGTCGGGCTGTAAAAGTGAGGGAACGGACAAAGATGCAAACATCTACACGAACACCGCAATGCAGTTTCCAGACATGTGCTGACGAGGGGATGATGGGCTGAGGCAGGTGGGGTTACAACACAGACACCAGATGGAAGTCAAAGCATCGACTACGTACAGAGGTCGACCTCCAGGCACAAAAGCTGCGATGGTCTGGTAAAAAGTCAAGCTCTGTCGCCTCCTAAAATTTCACACAAACAGCAAGAGAACCACACAGAGAAAAGAAAGGTTGTATTTCCAAGAAAGGGAAAAGAGGCGGTCCAAACGAGAGAAAAGTTGAAGCAAAAAGAATAAAACCAAACACTCCTCGAGTGGACATTGGCAGAGTGACACCCTTACATGCTCGACATGCACTCACCAGATACCACACATAGTGAAAACGGCTGAAAATCTTCATGTTTCTCAGTTTCTCCTCGCTAACTTGTATGAGTTTCCTCAAACTGCTGACAACTGGTCAGCGCCTCAGTCTGTGTGGCATCTCAGTGACTGAAGTCACTTGAAGCCTCGTGGATCATCGTGTCTACAAACCGTCACCTCCCTGCCTCTCCTGACGCTGCGTCTGTCCAACTAGAGCAGCTGCTCCTCCTCCAGAGGACTCAGAATCCAAGCAAAAGGTCACCTGTTTGTGTGTGTGTGTGTGTGTGTGTGTTTGTGTGAGTTGGGGTTGATTTTACAGAGGACTTGGAGAATAAAACATGACCTCACTTTGATAGTAGTACGCTCAGCTTCCTCTTCTAAAAGCTTAGTATTAAGCATTTATGCCATAGGAGTTTATTGTCAAATAAACAATGTCTCCAGCTGTTTTAAACAATTGGTCTCTACTTCTTTTTCTTTAGATAAGACAGAGATAGAACGGTCCAGCAGGACGTGACTGCATTTCTTAAAGGCACTTTCGCTGTGTCATGGTCAGACGTCAATGTTTCTGCTGAACAATGCACAGAGGCACAGAGTTGGCATACTAAACACAACCTCAGGACCCACTTAAACTGCTATAAGGATTTCAATAGCAGAATCATGATGCCATCTTTTTATTGTGCACAAAAATAAACCTTCTAAGTTCCTTCTTGCATAATGGGGAAGTAACGTGATAAAACGTCTTAGTGATGATGTGGATGGTTTTTAATAGAAGAAGAAGTTCCTTTAATTGGTCTTATATATTTAACTCAAACTTTCTGGCAAAATATTTCCAAACACAAGCAGAAACTTTAATTTTGAGCTTGCAAAAGTATTCACACCCCTTGAATGTTTCCACATATAGTCACATATAATGTAGTTGTGTGTGACTGTTCCCATTTTCAGAAGATAAAGTGAACATGTCTGTGCCCAAATCACCAAATCCTGCTTTGCATCATCATCCCTGACATGTCTGCTGTGTTCCTTGATCTTCACTGATTTTGTTTTATAGCATTTTCTAACAAGAATGCCTGGATTCTCTATTTATTAATGACAAAACTTAGAAAGGCACTTAGTTTATAACTGAACACCAAATTTCTCAGCTTCATAGTTGTAAAATATGTTGAAACCCATGCATCATATCCACTACATCGCATTTATGCGTTGCTTTGTGCTGGTATATGACATAAAATCTTGATAAAACATTATGTAGCTTGAGGTATTAAGGGAATGTGACAAAAATTGAGGGAACATACTTTTTCAAGACATTGTGTATCCAGAATGAAGTGAAGCGAAATAATTTGACACCAAGGATAGCAGGCAAAAGCATTAGCTGCTTAGCCTTGTTTTCACAAAATGACGGACTACGTCAGGAGTAAATAATTTAACCAACTGAATGCTTTGCTTGAACTAATTTGGAAGAAAACGTGCAACAACCGAAAATAAATGTGAAGAAAAGCATTTCTTTTAACAACTGAATAGGAACTGTGAAGGACCAAACCTGCCTGAGGATGAATACACCATGTGAAGTCATGTGATATTTGAAGTGTCAAAACAGCGTAAACTTATTCAATAAACTCAGCAAACTCATAAACGCATCAACAGCACAAAGCACAGAAGCATGCATGGCAACTTAACTCAAACCTATTGTCCACATTGCCAATCAAATGTCTTCATCACTGAAGTCTTTCTAAACAGTGAGACCTACAGAAATCAATTCTGACCTTCCAGAGACCCAACACTAAACTATGTTCATGCAGATGTTGCATGGAAGTAGAAATGAGGGGAAAAAGGAAAAGAAACACCACTTACCTGCAGAGCAGCCTGGAGAGATTAGAAAAAAAAGATGAAAGAAGAGCAAAAGCAGAAGGAAAGAGAAGACAATATGGTTAGAAGGGTCTAGGTAGATGCTGGCAGACAGATAGAGCAAGAATGATTAAAAATAGCATTCAGTTAAACTTAGGAAGAATAGCTGGAAGTTGGGAGAGATGATGAAGTTAGATGGAGAACAAGAGGAAGGAGGAATATAATATGTGTTTCTTCCAGCTGAGTTATCAGACTGGAATAAAAAAAAATCCCATTAAGAGAACAGCTGGATAAGTAACTATTGTCTATTTACTGATGCTGTGTGAAGTAAACCACAGAGCAAATAACTTCCATCGCATGCAAGGATATAACAACCAGCTTCTGGCTTCTCTGTCCTTTAAGGGGATCATCAAACAGATGAAGAAGTTCCAGATCAGAAGATGTGCCACTGATCTGCTGCACACTTTAGCAAAATGAAAAGCAGAGAAACTGAATGGTGAAATAAACAAGTGCTAATCAGAAGATCTGAAAGCACGCTGAAACCAAACCGAGTTTGTTTAGCAACGGATTCCCGTCTGCTATCAATAATGCATGTTTGTGTAGCTGAGATCATCATCAGGGCTCACCTGACACCTGAGGGCGGACTACTACTGCCATTCCCTCAATTGACAAACACACACTCAACTGAACAAGTTAATACCCAAGTGTGGTATTGTTTTTTTTTTATTTCTGACTCCCTTTACAAACTTTGATCAGATTTCTGATATAATTAAATAGCCGAATAAAATAGTATTACAGTTAATAAATATACAAAATGCAGCTTTATCATGACACAGTGAGAAAGTGTTTGAATGTTCTTCAGGGGACACAGCCAACAAGGAAGAAAAATCACTTTTTGGCCTTCATGGAAAACGTTTTACAACACATGGCCCTGAAAACGCCATCTTCACTGTGGCACATAGTAGTGGCAGTATCATGCTGTAGGGTTATCTTTCTTCAGCTGCTCGGAGTTGATGGATGGAGCTACATTTTAGAGGCTGAAATGGTCTGAAGCGTAGGTTTACCTTCCAGCAGGACAATGAGCGTAAACACACAACCAGAGCCGCTAAGGTGGAATGACTTTTATCACAGCAGACGTGTTGAAATGACCTAGTCAAAGTCCAGATGTGAATCCAATTAAGAATATTTGGCAAGTTTTTTACAAAATTTATGTTCACAGATACTTTCCATCCATTCAATCAGGACTGAAGAAATGTTGAAAGGAAAAATGGGTAAACAAGGGAGAACGTTCCAGATAAAATACATGACAAGTGTGATGGTATGGAAACCATCAGAACATGTTTAATTTAAACCCCCCAAAAATGATGAGGAGGCAGCATTCATGTGAATTTACCTTTTGTTGGATGGTGGAGTGTTTCTGCTCCATGTCCCTCTTCTCCTTGGCAGCATCGACCACCAGCTGGTCCAGCTGCAGGAGACAGAACAATATAGTCCAGTTTACCAAACCAACTGGTCAAAAACAGCCAAACGTCTCAGTCAGTCAAAACCAGCTTTGGCTTATATGCATAAAGAGCAAAATGATCTCCCAACACAAAGATAAATAGCAGAGCTCAGAATCTGAGGAATGACAACCATTTATGGTTTGAGTGTGAGGTTTTGACCTCAAATGTGTTGAAAATTCACATTTCCAGCTTTATACTGATCGAGCAATGATCAGACCTAAACAAGGCAAGTTTTCTCTTCTAAACAAACTGGGCTGTTGTAGAGCTGGCTTGATCATGGGTGAAATGAATGAGAAATTATGTATATATTTTTTCATTTCTTACAGTAAAAACTGAACACAGGGAGGAAAACAAGGGCTCCTTTGAGAACACAGCAACTTAAAAAAGCCTCAATAAAAAGCTGGGGTTTATGGGCTGCTGCTGAAAATGTGCCAGTTTGCCTTAAAGCTGTGAAATCTTAACTAGGTCTCTCAAGGGTTTGTTGCTGTGGCATGACCTAAATTATGCCGTCTGCAGCCTCGAACACAAAAGAATCAGTATCTGATTAGAGGTCAGTGTTTGAGGGGCTGCAGGAGGAATGTGAGGCGTGATGAAGAGGGTTCAAAGTTTCCTCTGCAAACTAAATATTCAGATACTGAGTAATGTTGGAGTTTTAAAGTAGACTGAAGCATTTGTGGTTAATCACAATTCAAAATCAAAACAGAAATGTTAATAAAAGATTGACTCCCTCTGGAATCAGAACTTGGATAAAGGAATGGCTTCACACCCAAGCTACACGTCAGAAAAACAACAAATGTCGCTCGTTGTGTTGCTAACTATTATCAGCATAATTGATTCAAACATTAGAAGTAACACACAGGTTTGCATGTAAAGATTCATGGTGTAATGTGTGCCACTTGGATTCAAAAGCGAAAACAAACATTTTATTTTTTCAACTTTTATATTTCTTTTATATTCATAGTCCTGCCTGAAATTTAATCTTAATTTAGGGTTGCTTCTATTTAAACATTTATTAAGACGTGAGCAGATTTAATCAGATCCACTTTTTTTTGCAAAACTTTATTCAGAACACAACATTTTTAATCATGTAGTTAAAAGCAATATCACAGTAAAACACACATCATGTCATTTTTCTTGCCTTTTATGCCGACTATGTGTCCATTTGAACTCGCTAGGAGGAAAAGGAAAGTGGTTGTACAAAAATATCTTCTATCAGGAAGTCACTTAAACCTACTTTGTTTATTCATGGGACATATTCTGCCAAATTTCATAAGATTAGACAGAAAAGGATCTGAACCAAAAGAACTAGGAATAGGGTGTGATGCAAGTCTTGAGACTTTAACTTGTAGTTCGAATTTCTTGTATGTTAGCTATATCTATTTACTGGACTACTTATCTTCAACGTTTACGATAATACTGAATGAAATGGCAACTCATGGATACAAAATGGGGTTAAATCTGAAGGACTGAATTGTTCTGGGGATCATTTAGAAAGGTTTCTTTCTAGGATGAAAATAAAAGAAATGAACAAAAGTCCGCTGTAGCGACTTTTGTATTTTTGACTTTTATTCCCCTCATAGCGTAACATTTTTGTGGACATCAATGGATTTTTTTTTAAGTAAATGATCACAAAATAAATAAACAAACATCTTAAAATGCCGTCTTCCATAAAGTACACACAGATTTTGCTGCTATCTGAGCGTTTTAGAGAAGACAGGACTGCAGCGGGGATTTGTTTTGCTTAGAGCGGAAATGGGTGGACGAGAGTGCAGCAGACTGATAAGATCAGGATGGAAAATGTTTTTCTCTGTTATGCTTTGATAACCAGTTCAGTCAAAACCAGTCAGTCTCTCTGCTGCCTTCTATAAAACAGACTCATATTTAACGTAAACCTGTTTTTAACATTATATCTGTCTTTCCAGCTCATGGCTCCCATGACAGAGTTCGGCAGTCAGCTTCTTGATTGACTGGCCACAGATCTGTGCTGACATGAAAACTACAATGACAAGCTCTATGACTCATGGAAAAGATACAGAAAATCCCCATAACTGAACACAGCCAGTGAATTCATTCAGTCACAAGGTTGTGTGTCACTGAAAGTTTCAATCAGAAATATTTGATCTGCAGAACCAGTTGAGCAAGAAGGAAAAGTAACAAAACCAGAAGATTAGAAAGCTTACCAGCAAACCAATCAGTTTCCCCTCAACATTTCTCAAAGTTTATTTTACTTTTCTTTTCTTATATTCTCACATATTTTTCTTTTAAATTGCTTGACAATTCTTAATACCTGTTGGCAGCTCCTCCACACCTCCCTGCACAGCCTCTCCATCTTCTTCAGCTTCATGATGAGAGACGATAGAAAACACAATCCTCTCGCCGCGGCTTCCCACAGCCCACACTCTGATCTCCCTCTCCTTTCTGCTCCCCTTCAAACTCAGAGCGACAGGCTTGTAATCCACAGCAGGGTAATAGTCCAGATCTTTGTCAGCTTGCATTCAAAGACACTTGCTTTTTGTTTCGTCCAGCTTCAAAGTTTTTTTTTTTACAGTCCTTTCCTTACAGCCCTGAGAGTTTCCTTTTATTCCTTCCAGAAAAAAAAAATCTGCATTTGAAAGTTTGTTTCTGTCACTGTCCTGATATCACTGGATGTTCGGGAAGCAAAGGAATGCTCTTCCCTTCAATTAGGTTTTCACTGCTCCATATTTTCAAATGTGGCTCCCAAAGACTCCCAAATGTAAAAAAAAAAAAAAAATCTAGTTATCTAGTTCAAACATCACAAAAACTTTTTCTCCGAGGTCTATCTCACACTGCAGACGATCCCTGCCTCAAAGCTCTGATTCAATACACTCCATATCCTCCATCTTTGAGCATCATCCTTAAGTTTCCAAGCTGCGTTCGCTCAGCTGACGATCAACTGTGTGAATCTGTGAAAAAACCCTCTTTCCAGCCTCCTGGCAGCTTTCTTCCTCATTCCTGCTAACTGCTGCAGCAGCTCCACTGTGATAATCATCTTAAAGTCACATTTGGACTGAGTTCGGCCCCAGAGGGCTGGCCCTGTTTGCTGGGGGACGCATGCATACACACAAGGCGGAAACGCACTACACACACACTCAGATTCACAAACACACACACACACACTGATGAGATAGGAAGAGAAACAGTGTGTAGGGGTGGATCCTTTTGAGTTGAAATCTCACAATTTAAAAGTACCTTCTATATGGTTTGATTAACAGACTTGTTTGATATCATCACATTTAATATCATCACATAAATGATCTATACATCACCTAATAAGAATAATGTTGTTTTTTAACAAAATTACAAGTGAATAATTAAAAACCTTTAGTCAGCTCTTCCTGCTTGACTTCACATGGATACTGTGTAGAGCTGATCTGTTGACTCTGATTCTTGTTTTGTTTTTTCAATTAACCAATTACTAATCAAATTTCAGAAGGTGCGTACGAGGTGATAGTTTAGCAGAATTTGAAGTAGGTCAGTGAACCCTAGTTAACGATTAATCTTTCTAGAGTGTCCAGAGTTCTGGCTCCTCTTTTCTTCAGCTCAACCCATAGATGTAAAACAGAAAAACAGCTGAAACACTGACATTCTTTAAATCAAGGCTTGAAATCCCACCTGTTCAGAGTTGCTTTTGACCCAATAAAAAAATCCAACATATAGTGATTGCACATGACAAAATGCAATGTCTGTTACTGGTTTTCACAAGTGTTGACTGTGTTAATGATGTCTTCTCATGATATAAAGCAGTTCAAACTGCATTGTTTCAGAAACATATTGTACAAATAAACTTGATCGAATGATTGAATTAAAAAAATCTCACTTTTTTTACCCATCTAATGCAGTATTACTGAGGTGCCTTTAGGAATATTTTCCTGTTTCATGCCATTCCCTCAAGAATATTTGTTACTAAAATGTCAATCTTAAGACATGTTGAGGTAAAGTCCCAGGACAGAGAAGAAAACTTGCAATGGTAGGATTCAAGAAGGTATTTCTGATTTAATGACAAAGAACCACCAGGTGGTATATAAATGGTACCTAGAAGATTGTCTTGGAGTCATTTTTAACTTCCTGACAGATTGCAGAATGCAGTTTGTGGTGTCACTTAACACATGATTAACATTATTTCTAACAGCAACGAAGGTGTGACTGAAGAAAGGATTTTATATTTGACTCGAGGTGAATGTCAATTCATTTGCACCTAAACATGACATCACAGTAGTTGAATAAGTGACATTGTAATCTGGATGACTTCTCATACCTGTCCACCCAGCTGCTTCATAAGAGGTTGCAGTTCACTGAAGAGGTCGTAACCTTGATGGAAGAATGTCAGATGGGCGTACATGAAGGACAGCATCTACATATTAAAAACAAACAAAAAGCAGTAAAAACAGTTGTAAAAACCTCCCAGATAATATTTAATTGGCTTTATTGTGATTAGGAGGTAGATTTACCGATTTCAGGATTTCTGATCTTCTCTTAGACTGTAGAACATTTATCTGCAAATAATAAAAGGAAAGCATTGAGTGTCAACAACATAATATCGCACAAAAATCCATAAAATGCATTTAAAAGCACATTAAGTTATTAAAGAAATTAAATAAATGGAAGAAAACATTTTTTATTTGTTTTTATTTATCTAATAAAATCAGCTGACCTAAACTGAAACAGAAAGTAAAATTGATGTAAAGGCTACAAATACAGAAATAACCAGCAACAAACTTAAAAATACATAGACAAAGATGATAATAAAGATCAAGCTAAACAAAAACCTGCCAAAAAAATACATAAGTAAATAAAATTTAATACACTATTTACTGCAAGCATTTCCAGTCAGTGCTTTATTTTCTCAGCAGCAGGGGGCGCCCAATGTCACAGTTCACACAAACATGGAGTTGAAGTCACTTTCTCTTTACCCAGCTGAACTACAGCCTCATGTGTTGGTCCTTATGTGTGACTCAATACATTGCAAACATATTGTCATCGCAATATCATCCAGTGCAATATTGAGCATAACTGAGTAGAATAATTGTTGGCTGGTGTTACGACCTAATGTAGTAATTTGTCAGCTAGAGAAAGTCTCAGGCCAGCAAATAATCACATACATATACATAATCAATAAACATACATGCAACTTTGCCCAAATTGCTAAAAGTCATAAAGTATTGGAGGCTCAAATGAGAAACAGAAAAACAAGAAACTACACATATTTTGATAATTATGAAGCAAATCCCTGCAGGACTTTATTGACTAAACTGGGATCACATCGCACATTATGTCACGCCAAACTGATGCAGTAATTCTTAAAACAAAAAAGGCTACACCCAAGTATTGAGAGCATATAATGTCCACTGCATGGCAATAATTTCAATCAGGCTCACTGTTCTTTATATTATTATTATTATTATTATTTTAATTTAAGCAGCATTCACATTTTCTCAGAAACTGAATTTTGTGTTCCCATTAAGTATAAGCTTTTATCACAAATAAATTCATTGCTCTCTGGGTGAAACACATTTATATATTGGTGATTCACTTTTGTATTTAAACAGAATTGTACTTTAATTTATTCAGATCCTTTTCATTGAGACAGAAAGGTCACTCCAGGGTGAAGTGGTGCTTTTAGCTGCTGGAAAAGACAAGAGATGCTCTACTTTCTCAGGTTAGCTTCTTTGCATACAGGGAACTGTTTGTGGTCAGGAAAGCATGCTCCCAAATCATCGGTACCTCAGAGAACAAAAGCTTGGATTTGTTTTCTGGCCAGCAATAATTTCATGGTTGTAAGTCAACACTGACCACAGTTGTATTCCTACAAAGATCTTAACTTCCATCCTGGAAAGAGTCATTATTTTACCACAGTAGCTGAAGCATCACAGCTTTTAAGAGCCTCACCCTCCTGTTCTCTTTTGATGGCTGGCAGTTTGTAATTGTGCCTAAAGTAGCATGTCAAAACGATGGAGAGTTAGTTAGACTGGTGCAACACGGGGCCGAGACAACAGCCATGGGCAAAAGTTACGGGTAATTACAACTGGTTGCTCAGTTGTGGTAAGTCGCATGTTATCGTGCGGAAGGGAAACTGAATTCTAGAACAATTAGGCCCATATCTTCCTGTATTTCAGCTCAGAGGAGGATTTTGCCTTTATTTTTAGGTTCTGTTAGTTTCAGTAAGGTGCTGTCACCAAACGCAAATCCGGCAAAAACTGTTTACTTATGCATTTTTAAATAAAAAAGAAGCCCAGATACAGCTGAACACAATCTAGTGGGAACCATTATTTACATGAACATACGCAGTTTGCTTTTTCTCGTCTAACATTAAATCAAACTAAAACTTTTCACGATTCCACTTGTGATTACCAAAATACATTTTCTTACCAAATAATTTATGTAAGCTTTTGATTTTGAATAAAGTAAAATACAAAAAATAAAGAAAAGAAAAGCTTAGTCTAATTTAATCTCAGACACAGACAAAAAAAGTTAATGTTTCAGTTTCTTGTCTGTTAGAGTTGGCAGCTTTTTGTTTCCTGTGGTTTTGATTTTTATGTAAATGTTAAGAATTGGTGTTTATTTCAGGGATGAAAAGATGAAACTAGTCAGGACATTTTTCATGAATCTGTAGTTGAATCCAGTGCCCGAAAGTTTAGCATTTTACTTGATTTATTCATTTCAAACAGGTTTTTTGAAAACAAGAAGTCAGTAGGACAGAAAAAGAACATGTATATAAATAACCAAGAACAAAATACGTAGCTTAACACTACTTATTCTGTTTGAAAAGGTGTGAACACTTAATTATTGTTTTATTTATCACGTAACTTTGCTCCTCTCAGTCTGGTTAATGTAACTAAAGCACAACGTCTCATCTATATTTTGTCCTTCCTCCACCAACCAGTATGTCAATTTAAACTACAAAACACATAACCAGGCAAAGACAATCTAGAAGAAATGAAAAAATAATGCTGAAATCTCTTAAATAATCCAGTAAGCACTGCTTGAGGGTGGAGTTTTAAAATGCTGACAACCCTAACCAAATATAAAGCATTAAAAAGGCCCATTTAAATCAGCTGAGCTAGCAGCTCATTTAAAGATTTCCTGAAAGAAAACTAAGGACCCTGATAAAAACTAAGCTAATTCCACACAGTCAGGCTTTATTTTATAAGGCAGCGATTATGCAGAGCTGAAGCAGAACGTTGAAATCTGCTTTTGGGGGAAAATGGTACAAATGTAGCTGTGCATGTTACTTTGGAGGGAGATTGAATAGAAAGTACTGGCAGCTGCTTTATCAGAAATCACAAAGTAATTAGAGCTGCTGAGACTCACAGACACAGCTGATGCCATGGACTATAATCAAGTACTTTACAGCAAGAAAAGCTTGCAAAAATGCAACACTTTCTCCTCACACCTGTCCTGTGATGCGTCTTGGAAATAAAGTGTTAAATATATTTTCTGTGAAACCTAACAGACATTTTAATTTAACATTAAACACTTCAGTTGTTTTCTCGCGAGCTTCCCCTTTTTCATTTCCTTTTCAGCTTATTTTCGATGATGGGTTGATGAAGAAAGGAGTCATTTTGTCTTTTCCTTACCGTTACCCAACATGATGCTGGGAGAAATGGGAGATAATATGACAGCCAGCGGATCTTTTTATAGCAATCACTCCAAGCGCTGAGTTGAATGAAAATTAAATCACATCAACATAATTGAGCAGAGGGACATCCTCCATTCAGATGGGAGTATTTAAGAAGATAGCAGCAGCTGGTACTGGTTTAATTAGCCACCTATCTTGGAGGAGGTATAGAGATGAAGTTCACAATTGATTTTTTTAAGTTGTTTCATGAGATATAGTTGCTTATTTTACTACTACTGTACATAGACTTGCAAAAGTATTCATACGTTGTCACATTTTGAGAATTGTGTGACACCAACAAAACAAAGTTCAAAATTTTGATAAATGATACATTGTTTTCAATAAATTTTACTTGTAAATCTGGAAAGTCTGGCATCTCTTTATATTCAGTCTCCTTGAGTCATTACTTTGAAATATTTTTTGGTGTAATCATAGCTCCAAGTGTCATCAGTGTTGTACATCTAAAGACACACTAGACAAGGCACTTTGTATTGCCTTGTTGCTGAAAATGTGCTATATAATAAAATTACCAAAAAAAATCTGCATGTTGTTATGTGAAATGAGTCAGATCATCCATAAATATCAACATCCAAATCTACCCTTGGACTGCAAAAAATATTTATTTTTGGACTTTGACTGGGCCATTTTAACGCATGAATAGTTCAGTCGTGTTGGGCTTTGTGTTTCTAGGTAAACAAGGTATCAATGTTAGCAGGTTTTTGCCTGTATTTAGCTTCATCCAGTCAACACTGACCAGACTTTCTTCCCGAGCAACACAAATCCACGCAGCATTATGCTGCCACCAACAGGTTTTAGAATACTAGGTAGCATTGTTAATTCCTTATTGTTTGCTCTGTTTGGCCATTCTGATCATTTCATTGTGTGTTTCTAAAAGTTGAATGTTCGATTGTCTGTTTTAAACATGAAAGATCTTCTATAAATAAAGTCTGGTTGATTGATATGCATTGCTAGTTTTCCACCACAACAAGCGATCAACCAGAGCACCTACAGTTTTCTGCTAACAATTGTTGTCTTCTTGGGAGTTTCGCTTAAAAGCAAGCCTTCACAGAACATCTGGATCTAAACAGATTAAATCACACAAAGCTGCACTCCATTTACTAATAATTCAACTTGTGATGGCAACTGGCTGCACTAGATTTTATTCAGGGGAATGAGAGAAAAAGGACCTGAGCACAAATGCATACCAGATGTTTCACATTTCTACTTGTGAAAGTAAAAATAAAAAATAAAACACGCTTACACTTCACAAGTAGCACATTAAATCCCTTGAATATATATAAACAATTATTTAATCATAGGCTGATTTTTGCAAGGCACTGTATGTTGACAGCCCTGAAGTATCACACATCTGTAAGTTAAGATAAAACGATACTATGACAGCACAGCTCATTTTTTAAGCTGCACATCAGCAAAATGTTACTCTATTTAAAGCCTTGTTAAAAAAATGCTTGTGCACCATTTGGCAAAGCACAATATTCTGCTGAATACAAGATTTGAACTAAAATTTCTGTTGCAACATGATGTAGAAATATCAAACTGATCCCTAATGCACTGCTGGTATTCTGTGTTTAAATCCCACAGTCAGCCTACCTGTAAGACGTAGTCGAGGACAATGTGTCGGAAGCATTTGCGTGTGGCGGTCAGGATGTTGGTGGCCTCCTCTACTTCGTGCTGCTTGTTGCGAGGAGCCTGAGCGTTCTTGATAAGCGCATTCTCCTTTTCCTCACTCACTTTGTCAAACTGTTTCTTGGCTTCTTTAAACTTTCGCAGGTCACTGCAAAGACGGACAGTGGAAAATTGAAGCTTTTTAAACAAGTTTATTTTAAAGCTCAAAAGCAAAAATCAAAGTATGGGATGCTGAGAGCAAAAGCCTGAAAAACAAAGCAGTTAAAAATGACTTTTGTGGCAGATGCTTATGCAGATTTAGGAAGCAAAACCAAGAATTCAAGCAGATATATTTACACATAAAACAAAAGCATTCTTAAAGGCATATAGAAAAGAGCAAATGTGACACAATTATATGGTAATTTAGCTTTAATTTGTACAATAGTCACTGTGCTGTTATAATTTAGTCTGTGAACACAGTTGCTAAAATTAACATTTCATTCTAAAAGTAATCTCAATAAAACTCTTTATCTCCTATTAGTGTGAATTAAGAAACATATTTTGTTATCTTGATATATCTTTGAAACACATTAGGCTTTTAGAACTATTACTATTACTAAAACTAAAACCTAATTTAAGTAATATATTTAACATTCACAAATTTTTTTAATAAAAGTGTCTATCTGCAATAAAAGCATAAAACTTATACTTAGACTCTGAATTTCAGGTTGCCAAGTTATGCCTCTGTAGACTATTAAATCAAAATATAATGAAATAATTACATTTTTATAGAATATGTGGATAATGCCTAATAATACAGTAATTACAGTAATTTATGGCATTTCTCATAATCTTCAGGTGACTTGTTGAAGGAAGAAATGTTCACCTTTCAGCAAGGTCATACAAATACAAACTCATTAAGGTCCAAGGTAATTCTGGAAATCTCTGGAGGTCAACTCTTGCTTTACATATTTTCCACTGCTATTATCAAAGCTCTCAGAAAAAGTACTCAGCCTTTTCACTTTGAGGTTTTTGGGAGTAATAATAAGTAAGAACAACGTCTAGCTTCCCCTTAGAAGTTTTGGAGCTGATAACGTGGGTGTTCAGTCTTGAAGCTAAAACTGTTAATCCTGCTAATGAATTAATCCCGAGCTGTGACTGCTTCCTGTAATTATGCCAACAGTCTGAATTTTCAAGCTGAGGTTTAAAATACACAGATATGATGAAGCAAGTTGGAAGAAGTAGTCATACACCCTGGACCCTTTCCACATTTAGTATTCTAGCAGCAGCCAAAAATATATTACGACAGGGTTTTTATTTGATATTTTTCAAATAAAAATCTGAAAAGTATCTTAAGCATTCATATTCTATCCCCATTATTCAGAAGCATTTATCTAGTATGCAGTGTAATAAACTATGATGATGAAGAAGATCTAAAGATCCAATCCCATCTCAGCTTCACAGTTTGCAAAAATCTCAGAAATCTGTCTCTAGAAAATGTTTTAGCTGAAGAGGGATGAATAAAAATGAATCACACTTTTCAGATTTCTCTTCATAAAAAAAAGTTTTGACAGTTCCTTATATTATGCAATCAAACACTACTTTGTCTTGGTCTTCATAAAATCCTAATGTGGCTTTTCCATGAGAAAAATGAAAGAAACTGCAAGGAGGAATGAATACTTCTGTAAAGCACCATTAAAAAAACATTTGACTATAAATCGAAACTGAAAAAAACATTTCTGTTCTTCTTTCTGTTTATTCTTCCCAACATTTAATTTCTTAAATATTGACTACTCATGTTCACATCTGATATCTAGAGTATCTCCTGCTTTTGCTCTTTTCTTTCATTGACACTCACTCTTTCACAAATGTTTGCAGCTGAGTCTTGATTGATCTCTGCGCCTGATCGAACAATATCTGTGAAGAAAGGGGAAAAAAAGAAAAGAGTTTTGCTCATTTATCCACATTTGTTGACAAACTATGACTAAACATTTTAAACACTTAACATGGCGTGTATTTATCCACAACAGCCATGGAAACACCAATAGGTTTCCTTTTTACAAACCAGTCAGCATTCACCATCTCAGTTTTGGAGAGATTTTGTTAACATCTACAGGCTGTAATTAGGAAACTAAATTTACACAAACGCAGCGACTCTGTAAACTCCCCTCATAAAGAGATAAACACGAGGAATGACGCAAACTGTTTATTCTTGTTGGTGAGTCATACTCTCATTAACCTGCACGCTTCCTTGAAAAGTGAGATCCCCAGCACAAAATAAGACCCTACAAGCACTTTAAGTAGAGCCTGAAGACAATATGAGCAGTGTGCCTGGGAGAGGCAATCACTGACTAACAGATTGAGCTCTGTGTTTGAGCAGATCATGTGCTGAAAGGTCGCTGAGTGGCAAAAACCAATCAGCCAGTCAGCTGATATGGCAACAGTCGCCTCAGATGAGTAACAGTCGCACTCTAGCAGTATGACCTCTGGAGGCTTTTAGGGAACCAGACTGGAGTCAATATGGACTTCGAATTCTGCATTTCATTATTTAAAATAAAAAGCCTGAGCAGGTTGTTACAATTTATATCAGTTGCCACAACTGGATTAGTGGCAGCTAGCATCTATATCCAACATAGAATCAATCTTTTTTTTAGCACCTGTAACAGAGACGTTTGCTCGTCACATTTTTCTTCCTTTGCAATAAAATCATACTTGAATTCAAGGACGTTCTCGGTCTAAATCTGGACCGTCAAAGAAAAGTGGTAAACTTAACGAGATCCACAGCTGAAAATCTAGTTGCCACCAATAAATTGGTTTGGTTAAATTAGGAAAATGGTCTGTACTTTCTGTAGGTTCAAGGTTTTATCACTTATCCATCAATATTAGCCTGGAGATTCTCTGAGAAATTGGCTGGTGACTGAAATCAGAACGTCTTAAACTTGACCACATAGTTTGACTTAAGCTGTGAGATTGACAGCTAACAGAGAAGAGACTTGAGAAAGAGGACCAACAGAGGAACAGCCTCCAGCTCGTCCTGCGCCTCTTCTCTGTGGTTAAATTAGCATTAATAGAGTGGAACGCTGTGCCTTCTTCTTTGAATGCAACTACAATTCCAACCAGACACTAACAAGTCAGGAGTCTGAGGATGAGACTAATATAATGAAATCTGTCAAGGCAGGTGCCTAAAAAGTTCAAGAACCTGGAAATGGCTGCTATGTATTAGCAGATATCCCACATTTGAAAGTGAGACGTTTTGCAGCAATATGACACTAAATCTGTAAGAGCAACAGAAACTCGCATCTAAAATCTTAAATACTTCTTCTAAAGTGTTGAATTGTCCTGAAGGATGATAACCGCATCATAAAAAATTGACCATGACCATGCTGACTCCACTGATGCATAATTTATTCTAACAGTTAAATTCCTGTGCTCCACAACATGCACTCTACCCAAATAGCTTCCAGCTAACCACTTTTTTATGGCAGACAGTGTTAGATACTTTGACATGTTTTCAGCAGCGCTAAGCTTCGGGGTTGTTAACTCAGACATTAAATCTTAGCATCAGGTTTGCTAAAAACTGATCCCAAGACAAGGTATTTTTAAAAAAAACATTGGAGATATTTTCTGTCCAGTGATTTGCTGCTGAGTTTCCCAGCAGTGAATAGAAACTGAGAGTTAAACAGCTGTGGTGAACTATCTGCCCATCTGGGTTTGTCATCAGCAACAGCTGAAGACAAAAGAAAAAGTATATGGAATTCATCCGGTTTTCACAGAACATTGTACCGTGTGATAGTTGATCATCTCCTGCAGACTCTCGGCAAATTTTGTGAGGCTGGACTGTGAAAGAAAAAGAAAAAAAGGAAAATGAAAACAGGCAAAGACAGAAGGCAAAGCAAATCAGAAAAGGATAGACAAACACAATTTATCATATACGAACTAAAGGAAACCAGTAATCTTTAGATGAAAAAGAAACAGTTTTAACACAATTTTTTTTATTCAAGTTAAGGTCTATGATGTATGGGTGTATGCAGGATTTGAATTTCACATTTCAGAGTGAAGTTGTGACACAACTACTCACAAAGGCAAAGAGAAAGAAATTCACAAGAGAAAACAAAACATCTGGTCTCCACAACAAGAAGTGGACAAAGGCTTTTATGAGCCATGTTACAGCATAGTTTATCTCATACAAAACATTTAATGGAGGGGAAAAAATGTGTTAAGGACAAGGGGAAAAAAATAAAAATCAAACAAAAATACCCTTGAAGCTGAGAACGTTCTTTGATCTCGTTCGGTTTGGATTTTTTTATTGTTTACCTCAATGACTTCATCTTTGGCAGACTGCTGGGCAAGCTCCCGGATCCCGTTGACAAATTGCTTGTTGGCTGCGTTGTAGGCTTTTCCAGCATCTATCATCCCAATACACAACTTCACCAGCTGGGGAAACAAAGGGGAAGTTGATGAGGTAAAGGCTAACAAAGGTTATTAGAAAACAGAAACAGAAAGCAATGCGATGGTCAACGTTTCAGGCCATATTCATTTACATAGAAAAAAATTTATTATTTCTGAATTGTATTATTCTCTGAATGAGAACAGCAAGAAAGGGTGTCTACCTCGAGTAAAGTAGATGCCACCTGGTGGATGCTTGTTAACAAACAGAGAACGCAATTGTTTTTTATTTTTATTTTTAAGCAGTTGTGAGGCACAGTGGCAAAACCTTGAACTGCTGCTTCGCATGTAACTCAACAGGTTGTTGATAGGTAACCAAAGAATGAGGTAGTTGACGGCACTAATCTTGCTTAGCTTTTCCTAAATCTCCCAGAACGCTGTTTGGTTCTGAATCGGAGTTCAGTGAATATTCTGTTGTATATCCCATCAGATGTGTTATGTATTGATATTGATCATGTGCCAATCATGATACTGTTATTGATTTATTGTCCAGTCCTACTTGAGCTTAGAGCAAAGAACTTTTGTAAAATAACTGGCAATAATTACTTTCCAGCTTTAAACATAATCAGCTATAATTGATTATACAGATTCCCTTAGTTTCAAGATATTTGAATAAACAATTTCTTAATATGTTGTCTAGTGTTCACTTTATGCTTTGTTTTGTGTCACAAATTTGGTTTTACATGTATTGCCCCATACCTCTATACAATCAGATACGAATCAACACGCAATGTAATATCTGGACTATACGTTGTTTTAAAATATTATTTACTTTACCTAAAAGTTCAATAATTTTTTGTATTTCACATTTCCAGTTACGTTTATAATCTAAAACAATCCCTAAAACTTGTTCCCCCCATAAAATTTTGATCTATGGACATTCTGATAGTATCATGGCTTTTGTTTTATTCCAGTTCATCAAAAATGTGTTGCATTTAACCACTGAATAAGTTTAGACATCTCACAAGTCATGTGAGAAATCATAATTTGCAAAACAAAATAAATTTGTATCATCTGCAAACAGGATGAATTGTTATATTTTATCAGATATGACACAGAACATAAGTGTGCGCTTGTGTTCAAAGCAGCTAAATAGCTTCAGGAAAATGCAAATAGTAAGAAATTGTTTAACTAATCATTCATCCATTTACTATATTTACTAAATAATAATCCAGAGTCACTGGGAGCTTGAGCCTATTCATGGTCTAAAGAGGACTGAGAGCAAAAGGGTAAACCAAGGACAGCCAGTCCATCACGGTACCCACAGCCTTTCCCACATACACACCGAAGGGTGATTTAAATGTTCCAGTTAACCAAACATGCATGTTTCCGGATGGTGGGAAGAAACATGCAAACTCTACAAAGAAAGACCAAAAGCCAAGATTTGAGCTACTGCTGCCCTTCTGGCCATGAAGCTAAAGTGTTAGCAACTGCAGCTAAAGAGCAGCAACTTAATTAACTCATAAAAACATAAATACAATTTTTAGTAAGATGCATTTTGTGTGCTTCTTTTTCTTTAACAGTAAAAAAAACCCACACGGTTCTGGTAGATTAATGCAATTTACTGTTAGATTATTTTAAAGAAAGTCAACAGTAGTAAAGTCATATTCGAAGAGTCCTAATCTGCATCATTAAAAATAAAAGGCTTTCGCTTTGTCGCTATGGAAGCATGTTTATTTTTTATTCAACATGCCTGCATGTGAACTGGCCGGACAAACTGCGAGCTCCAAATAAAAAGAGCTGAACTTTGGTCTGTCGAAGCAGGACTCCACCCTAGACATGGGTGACATTACACACTGTCACAGCCACACTCATGCACGCAAACACACCCACTATCTGGCAGATCCTTCCTCTCCACAGCAAGAGGGGAAGTGAGGCTGGGGCTGAGTCACAGAGGTGGGGCTCTGCGACTGTAAGTCAGGAACAATGCAGTGGGTTCTCCCGGGATCGCGGCCCGGCTCTCAGGTAGCGAACGCAGCTAGTGAACTCTGCGCCAGGCAGCTGCAGGGCGGTGGATGTCGGGGAATTTATGGTTTTCTCTTCAAGTATTCTCTTCAAGTCACTATTTAATTGATGCTCATATCAAAGCAATCACAGAACAGGATAGGTCTGATAGGTCTCTATCAGGCTGCTGCAAATTTACTCCATACTTCCTGTGGCTATTACTGGGCCACTCCAGAACATCCACCTAGTGTCTTTAAACCATTTCTCTCTGGTTTTAGCTGAAAGCTTCGGGTCATTGCCTTGCTGGAAAAATAAATGTTCTCTTGCAGATTGAAACAAACTGTCTTCCATATATTTTGTTGCAGTCATTTTACGTCTAGCTTCAAAAGCCTTCCAGGGCCTGCTGCCAAGGAGCATCCCCAGTTCATGATGCTGCCACCACCATGCTTCACATCTCAGCTGCTGAAGCTCCCGACTCCTTCAACATAATCATACTGACTTCTCTCACTAGTGTCCTCCTTGTAGGCTCCCTCTGTTTGTGAAATTAGTCTGATCTAGACTGATTTACACATTTCCTTCCTTTCTTGATCATGAATTCAGCTGACCTTGTATCCATCCCTTAACTTCTACTTCTCAGGCATCTTTTCCATGATTTGATGAACTGTTCTTTTGTCTTCATGGTAGCCAGGAATCCTGATTAACTAGTGAATGAACCGTTGTTTATACAGTCACTCCAATAAGGTAATCTCCAGTCTCAATGTAAGCTTTTTTAGCAACAATCCCCATGCTAATCTCTAACATGTAATGCTAAAGACAGTTTAAAAATAATGCTAATCCTCATACATCTTCTTTTATTTATTTTTTTACACAGCGGTGCAACATATCTTACAGAAAAAACGATGAGTTCCCAATGTGAGGAAGACTAAAAAATATTGAATGCTGTCCTTATGCATTCTTATATTACAGGTATAGTTAAATAGGGCAGTTTTGACTCCTCATGTTCTGAATAATGACATGAATAATATACAAATAAGTCAGGTAAGTTACTGTGTACATACATTGAGATGGTAGAGGCCATTCCTTTATCTTAACATTATCATGCAGAATTTCACAGCTGGAATGCAATCATGCACTTTCACTAAAGCAAACTAAACCTTACATATCTTAGTTACATTGTCTAAATGTTTTTTTTTTCTGCAAAGGCAGTCTGCCTGGGGATATACAGAGGAGGGCTGGGACAAACCTGCACCTTCCCACTCACAGAATGTCTGTTTGCAGCTGCCAGCTCTCACCGTGGAGCAAATGAACAATTAAGCAATGTTTTTCATGGGTGGTACTCACTTTGTCAAGCTTGGATTCCAACTCGCACACATCCCCCTCCACTTCCTCTATGGTTGCTCTGTGAGGAGGAGAAAAGAAAACACATAAAGGTTTGAACTTGAGCACCTTCCAAAACTACAGTCGCAGCACATGGTATTATAGCTCTGAGGAACGTTGACACAGGCATGTGTAAATACAGAAACTGGTGGAGACAGCTAAAGTGAGAGCTGCCATTTTGGGTCAGGCCTCTGAGCTGAAACCAGGACTGGCATCCTGCCCTTAAAAATGTGACAAAGCACAGATTGGGTCTCTGCAGGATCAGCAGACTACAAGCTGCAGAATATCACAGAGGGAAGGAGAGACTTAAATGACTCATCCCGGCTCCATCTGAGTTAATCTCTGCTCTCCTAAATCTTAATCTGCACAGTTTAACACATTGCTGTTGCTGTACTTGAATGTTAGAAACCCTCATAAGCTTGTGATTAAAATATGAGAAAGTGGAAATCTCTAAATGAGAAATCGTGTAAAGAGAGAACAATAAACCAAAATTTTAAGAACAATCAACATATTGATTTATTTTCATAAAATACCCCCTCATTCCTTTTTAAGGTCTTATAATATTTACATGTCAAATATAATATGTCAAAAGTTTTATTTTGAAAGTCATTTTTTCCTTTTAATATTTTTTTTATAAATTGTGCATTCAATACTGAAATGATGTGACTATAAATGATGTAAATTACTGAGAAAGAATAATTAGTGACTAATACAAATATTTCCTTAGTAAATATCAAAACGATCGCTCCACAGCATTGACACAAGCCCAAATCTGACAACTTTTGATCTGTCTGCTCTCTGTATCTTTGCTCACAACCTAAAATTATGTAAATGAACCATCAGACAGAATCAAGCAATCACAGAGAAGTCTTTTCAGCTACACATTCAGCACACATTCAGCTAAAGTGTTCTGCACAAAAGCAGCACATGACTTTTAAAGGCTGACTCAGCAGATTAATCCAACCTCAAAAAAAATCTACAAAAAGTAATTTCCCATATTTCTCACTGTGGAAATAATTTGGCATTTCACAACGCATAAAGGGGTAGTTTTTCCCAAATTCCTTTCCATTTCTTCACTTGCTATGAAACATTCATGTAATCTCCAAGCTCTTTTATTGTACGCCTTAGCAACAAAATGCAAACTTCAGCTTCTCTCATAACTAATCTTGAAAATAAAAAGATTTATTTTGTAATTAATGAGAAAGGGGCAGGTTTTTTAAGGTTTTTCTTCTTTCTGCTCCCTTTCACTCATGTAGATGAATTGTCACAAGACAATGTTTTTGTACGTTGGTGAAATGCGTTTTGTTGAGTGAATAAACTTACTGATTGATTGGTCACACTTTCTGTCTAAAAACCATCAGTTTTACTCATAAAATGCATCAAAAAGCTAGAGATCATTGCATCATGCTCAAGATACCTTATATCATTATTTTAAAAAAATCAGGATCAGTTGATGTATTCTGCTCTAGTACTACAAATATAGTACTTCAGTTTGTCTAATTTTAAGGTTTGTTCTTCCTAATTTCTTAAATCATAGCACAGCTGCTGCTCTCAGTGATGGATCCAGCATGCAACATAAAAATCACATTTGTAGGTCTAAAAACTAATCTTCCAAACTCATACAACCTGAAAGACATAAAAAAGAAGGTTTAAGCTCAATAGACATAGCTTTTCAGCTTGAAAAGAGCTGACTGTTTCTGTGACCCAAACAAAGAAGAATGAACTTTAGGTCTAAAATATACTCAAAGGCCAGAAACAGGGTCAAAAGCAATAAAGAGCATGCCTCTCACACACACACACATTGGCTGTGTTCAAAGCTTAAATCATATTATGTGAACTTTTTACCCTCATCTGTTGTAGCAGGAAAGGAATTTATTTAATGAATCAATCAAGCCACTCACCAAATAAATACATTTAAAAAATCACTGCGATAAAGAGATTTTACTTTTGTAAAAGGATGTTAAAATTATTTAATGCACTAGATTGAGTACTGGTGAACAAAACTCAAACTCATTTAAAATTCACACCCATTCCATAGCCAAACACCATTACATGAGCTTTTCCCCCTAATCTTGAAACTTGAGCCAATGTGGTGAAGTTGTGAAAGTGCTGACAGAGGATAAGAAAAGGAGGGGCCCTCTCAAAATGAAAACTTGGGCTGTTGCCTTACATATCTGGCCTGAGCAAAAAGCAGAAGAGAACAAGAGCTGCAAGCTTTTCAATGTAACACACACACACACACACACACACACACACACACACACACACACACACACACACACACACACACACACACA
>CAEGAF010163959.1:0-12720 GCA_903067075.1 Micropoecilia bifurca | reverse complement strand
CCTCGCTGACCGGAGTCGGACTGTTTTGTTGACATTCTTTATGTCAACAAAGTAGCTTTAGACATTCATCCGGGAGCATCGGCTCCAGTTACCAAGGGACCAGCAGCTATACATTTAAAGCCGTGAGAGACAGAGGCTGCGGCGCATCGTGTTGGTTGGTCTGTGCTTACCAGAAAGCAGTTGGGCACAATTTCGCAACACCAAAACCGTGAGTGAAACAATGACTAGTGCAGATGCTATATAAAGTACTTGACCAATTTTTTATTATTAGACATCCATATTTATAGCGAACGTTCAATACCAGACGGGTGGCAACATAACTATGGGGTCTATTCTATGCGCCTTATATATGGAAAAGGTTTTAAAATAGGCTGTTCATTGAAGGTGCGCCTTATAATCCGGTGCGCCTTATAGTGCAGAAAATACAGTTAAGTGTTTTGGTTTTGGAATGAATAAAGCAATCTAGCATAAAGCTTCTGGATTGGCCCTAAACTCAAATCAATGAACTGTGTTTAAGTGGTGTGACCCTTTTGCAAGGAATCAAATACTAGAATCTATCACTTCTCACAATATGATGAGTTAAATGCCAAGCCAAAAGTGATGGCAAAACTTGATGATGTCTACAACTATCTGCGCCTTGCTAAGCAACATTCAAGCAAAGATTGGTGGATATAAATGTGTATTTATGAGACTGTATGGATGATTGTGTTTCTCATAGGAAAAAAACAAACAAACTCTAGTTTGTAATAGTAAGTGAAGTTGCTTATGGTGCAGTCATGCCACCATAAAGAAAGAATACCTCAAATGCAAGCCAATGAGTGCATGTCAATATTTGACGGGCACACCTCCATACCATACCTCCAGGTCTGCTTCCTCATCCACACTTTGGATACTTTGGAATGCCACAGTGTAGATCTCCAGAGCCTTGGCATGGAAGGCCATTTCCACTGTCACAAACTCACCGAAGACTTTCTGTAAGAGAGGAAGACGCAGATAAGATCAACAGAAAGAGAGGGAGAGTGAGCTGGAGCGGCGTGTTGACTGACAGGAAACGGGCAGGGAAGCTTGTAGTAAGACAGGAATAGTTTTCAGGCAGCTAAAGATGAGCCTGTGTGCCAGCAGACTCCAGAGACTAAACTGGTTACTACCGTCTGGTTTCAGTTTGCTGTTCTCCCCACTGCTTCATACAAATAAAATAACTCAAACAACAACTGAAGTAGAGAACCTTTATGTCTTGGATCTTCTGTCGCTCAAACTCATCTATGGTTTCCTCCAGCTGCTTGGTGGTTCGTGTGGCATCCATGGTTGCTCTTTGAAGCTCAGTTTCAGCCTGGGTGCAAGAAAATCCACATAATACGTACTAAAAGATGATAAACACCTACGAACCTCTCAAGGAATAAGCATTTTAGATGTTCCACCGAAGTGGAACAAAGAATGAACTTTGTAAGAAACAGTGCAGAGTAATAAAGCGGGTAGATCTCATGGGGCAGACCTGAGACTGTAAGTTTAATTAAGGAAACACAGACACAAAGAAAAATGAAAAATGAGAATTTTACTTTATCAAGTGAACGCTAAACAAGGAAAGTGTGCTTCACACATGAAGCACTTTTAATTTGAGATTATAATCAGCTGCTATTGCACGAATGTTTCTTTGTGTTTCTGATCAAGAACTAAAGAGAACCAGAACAAGGATACGATGATCTGTCTGTCTGAAGGGCTTTTAAGTCTGGTCTTCTCGAGCTGAGCCATCTGTTTGGCTTCTCTGTCTCGGGCGCTCTGTGTTGCCTTCAGATCCTCCTGCACAGACACGAGACATTTTTCATGATTTCAATCAGATAAAACTTTAAACTGATGAGGTGAGCCGCAGAAAATGTGCAACATTTGCAACTCGCATAAGGTTAATTAACCTAGTAACATGGGCGGTTATCAAGATGTAACAAGACTTAAAAGGTCATAAATTACCAAGGTTTAAGCGTTATTTTCATACGACACCAGAAAATTTGCTGAAATTGCCACACATGAGCCATAAATATAGCTTATGGTACAAGAGTGAATACTTGTACCATACAAGTAAAACAAGATTTTGCTTGTTTTACTTGTCTCTTCCAGTCACGGATCTCTCGTCTATCCTTGCTTATGGTTGAGGCGGGTGGAGGCTGGTGCTGAACTCCAGATGTTATTGGGTGAAAAACGTGATAGATTCTTAATTATTTTTACCTAAATATACACATCCATATATTTGAAACACCAGATGTCTAAAACAAGGTAGGCATCTTTGGAAAGTTCAAATTTCATACAATAACTAATAAAAACAAGCACTCTAAATGCCACAAACAAACAAACAATAAGCCTTACTTTAAATTTTCAGTATGTAACAGGAAAGGTGCTGACTATCGAGGTGCCTAATGGGTTTGCGTCACTTTACCAGTGAAACAATACTGCCCTCTTGCAGCCATGCAAGGCCATTGACGGGGGCCTTTTCAAAAAAATAAATTCACACATTTTAATTGTGCAGCTATGTTGTTTAGTTCAACTTTAATCTGTGTTCATCAACCCAAGCCGGGTTCTCGGTGACCCCTTACCCTTTTACGTTTCACCACAGCTCCATAGCTTTTTAACGGCTCTATGACTCTGGCCTCAAGTCTTTCCACCTATAACGTGATTTACATGTTAGATTTGGCCAAACACGTCATTTAAGTGTGACTTAATATCATGAAATGTAACTGAAAATCAACCTCAGCTTGGCGGTAGTCTTGAATCTTGGCAAGGTGCTCTGCAAACTGCTTCATCCCCCTCTTCAGGTCTGGCGTCTCCGTGTCGGCGTACAAGCCAATTTCCCGGACAAGAAGGTCTGCTTTGTCTCGCAGCCTGGCTGTCTTGCGGACATAAGCTGCAAACAGTTGGCACATGTCTCCAAAGTGTTTCTCCACTTTGGTTATGTTCTCCTGGATCTTCCTCGTCTGGTTGTCTCTTCAAAGTCAGAATGAATTAGATCCAATTAATGAAAACACAGCTCGCACAAACACGTTTGTGAGATTTTTATTTTGCTAGAGAACATCAGTGAATAAAGAGAATCACAAAAACAAAAGAGCTCACAAGACAAGTGGTGGTGATGTTTAGAGCAGAGTTAGGTTGTAGAACAATAGATCAACTTTTGAGCATCATGTGGAAAACTGTCCAGTGCATCATCTAAACGTGTAAACATGACCTCAAACCAACCAAAGCAAAACAAACAGTCTAGGCAAGGATAACATTAAACAAGGAAGCAGACAAGAGGTTCATGCCCCCCACAAATCTGCCCTTTCGTATGTTAGAATGGCCTAATCAAAGACCAGACCTATTCAACTGAGGATCTGCAAGATGGTTTTTCGATGTACAGAGATAGTGGATAAATAACCCAAAACATTGCAGTGACAGGTGTTTTCAGTGTCATTTTCAGATTTACTTAATATAAAACAAAATTCTCCTTCAACTTCATGAAAAATATGGACCACACTGAGGTTTACGTTTGTGATTTCGCAAAAATGTGACAAACGTTAAAGGCCCACATATATCATAGAATGGATGCCGTAGCCATAGGATAGATTTTAAGTTCAGAAAATTTATGCCAACTGTAAATACGCTCCCTGCTTCATAGACACATCTCGTTATGTATTTTAAGATTCTTAGAGAGAAAAAAATCAACTCACTTAGACGCGTAGACAGTAGATAAAGATATTTAACAATATAATTCAGCGAGAAGTCAGCAGAAAAAAATTCGCGAAAAACCAAAATAATTAAAGCTATCCTAACTACTGAGCTACATCACTGCTGGTTTTGGGCTTGATTTTGTTCGATTAACTTTCATTCTAATTTATTCAAAATATCCTGATAAATTATTTTTACCTGGCTCTCGCATCCGGCGTGCGACTCATCTCTGCAGACATGGAATAAAAACGTTTTACAGGAATGTCCACTCGCTCCTTGTTAGCTAACTAGCAACTAGCTAGGTTGAACGCCAGTCGGCGGTTTCCATGGAGTCACTAGTTCACTTCCGCTTCAACGTTGCATTCTGGGAAATGAGGTTTTTGATTCCTTTTGAGATTTTTTTTACGTTTATAGAATCTTTGGAAGACATTACTTCTTTTTTCTTATTTAGATGAAACATCAGTCATCACTTTGTTTGTTTTAAAATAACATGACTCATCAGGATTTGTTTATTTCGTTCTGCACATGCTGAACATTCAAATTAGATTTAATTTTAAGACAAATTTTGACATTTCTTTCAATACATCTGTGAAAACATCTGCTTTAAGTGCTATGAAAATGGGACAGACAGCGATAAATCACTTAAGAATGTTTTCTTCCTTTAATGTGACATATATCCTGTACAACTCAATTAAAAAGTAAACTGAAATGTTTGAATGGAAAAACTCCAAATAAGGTTACTGTAAACAGCCTTACCCTTAGTCCTTAAGCACTAATTTTATTATGGTGCAATCTTCATCTTCCCAACAAATTTGGAACTGATTCTAATTTCCTTTAACTGGACTAAGACTCTAGTTTCAACTGTAAAATAAATAAATAAATAAATAAATAAATAAATAAATAAATAAATAAATAAATAAATAAATGTGAGCATGTTGGTGTAGTGTAATGTGTTGTTTTTGCATTAAACATACATTTTACCTTCAAATGTTTTCAATCAATCAATCAATCAGTCAATCTTTATTCCAGACCAAAAAGGTCCATAATAAAAAAGGTAAAAACAAAATAAGAGAAAAATGAAAAATAAATTAAAAAACATGACATATTCACTGAGTCACAAATAAATGATGACACCAATGTTTCCACAATCTTGAGGAAAAATCTCACTGTACGGAAAAAACAGGATTTACTAAAATTGCAATTATATCATTGCATGACATAGAAAATCTACACATACATCTATACATGAGATTCCTGAGCACAGCTGCACATGTGGGAACATCATTATGTCCCAACATATGTCCAGCACTGCTCCATCTAGGCACTCTGAATAGGAGCCTCATGCCATCATTGTAGGCCACATAAAGTTTCTGCAGGCTACTTTTGTTGTATCTTCGCCACAGATGGGCCGTGTAAAGTGAAGTGCAAAAAGCTTTAAAAAGAGCCATCTTTACAGAGGATGAACACATAGTAAACTTTCTGATCAAAATATTAGGTTGTACATACATCATACAATACTGCCTACGAATGTCACGATCATCAGACAGGTCATTATGTAATGTCCCAAATATTTAATTTCATTGGATCTGTTGAGGACAATGCCAGATAAAGAGAAGTACTTTTGTTTTCTTTTTGTTGTTGTTGTTTTTAGTTTTTTGATGAAGACAACCACATTCATGGCACTAAGAAGATTTTAGGCAACCATTTTATTTTAGTTTGGTATTATAAAATTTGTGAACATTTTGTCACTGTTTCTCTTTCATAAAACTATGAATAAATAGCAAAATATGTGTGATTTGTGAATATACATATCCCATCAAAAGAGCATGTTTAAATCACCCCACACAAAATTGTGACGCATTGAACTACAGAAGCCCAGAAACGGTCTGTTTTAGGCTATCTTGATACCAAGACTAGATATTACGATCGCTGAAATAAATTGGAGCACCATTGCAATTCCCTCCTCCGTGTTTGGGAATGCATGAATGTCACCAGCTGCTACATCTGCGCCTCTGTGGAAAACGTCCAAAAACCTTAATTATCCTGCTTAATCATCCGAGGGATTGAAGCAGGGGAGTTTCCACTGTAACAGATTGGAGATGTAAAACAAGGCAATTGCATTGAGGTGTGTGCACGAAATCCCAAAGGAGCTCAGCATATACTTTCAGATGTGGCTGACAGTAGCATAGATAACCCTTTTTTTATAAGCTCTTTATGACACAACCCTAATGAGTTATTAAAGTTTGAATTTTTAATCCCGTCTGTACTGTTATGAAGGATTTTTGTCAACTGTATTACCAATAAAATACAAAAGCAAATGAAGCACTGGGAAAAAGTCCTGTGAGAGCCCACATTTGAACACAAATGTCAAATTTGTCAAGTTCACTATAAATTCATATCTAAAAAAAATATTAAACACATAACATGATGAAAACTGGATCTATTATTGGTTACATTTACTGATTAATTTTTGTTGTTAAAATTCTATGTTAGATAGAGGTTTAAGAGATCTTTTTCTGAAATTTGCCTTCTAGTCAGTACTTTGGAAGCCCATTTCCGCCATGAAAAAAAACTAAACAGGAAGTCATGATTTCGACTTTCAAAGTTATAATTTCGACTTTCAAAGTCAACACTTCGACTTTCAAAGTCATAATTATGAGATTTTGAAAGTCGAAATTATGACTTTTTTTTCATGGCGGAAATGGACTTCCATACAGTACAGTGGTTTACCTTAAAAAAATGTTTTTATTGTGATTACATCATCCAGCCACACGAGGGCAATCCAGTTCCGTTTACCCCGTTCATAAACCTTCACAAAGTTACAGGTGGACCTTCAATCATTGCTTTCCCCTCTCAATCTGTGAAAAAAAAGACCCTTCTGACTCACAGTGTCTGTTCAGTTCATTATCATATATTTACATTATTTACACTGCTGAGCCCCGGATAAGATTTTAAACCCCTAAACCTTACAGTACAAACAGCAGCTGCCTGTCAGTTCGGCTTTGGCTGCAGGTTTTGTGCTGCGAGAAGCTTATGGCTCTTAAATCATTTAACTTGGCTGCTGGTGAATGTATACAGGGGTTGTGACATCTGCTTTCGCTGTGGGTTTAACTTCGTTGAGGAGCAGATGGTGTTTGTTCCAAACCACCAGTTAATATGGAAAACACTGCGGCCACCGGCAGCAGCTCTCTCTGCTGGTTTCATAAACTCCTCGCTGTCTCTGTCCCTCTGTGCCCTCTTCTTCTTCTTCTTCTTCTTCTTCTTCTTCTTCTTCTTCAGTCCTCTGCCACCCTCTGTGCTGCAGCGGCAGAGCCGCCTGGCCTGTTGAACAGATTGGGAATGACATATGTCAGACGCTGAGGAACTTGGCGGGGAAGCCAAGTGTGCGTCTCTCAGCACGCTCCCCGTTTCAGGTGCGCGTGTTGTTGTGTGCGGACCCCAGATGCGAGACATTTCTTCCCCGTCAATATCAAGATGGAGTCCGCGGGAGGCCTGCGCGAGTGTTCAGGGAGGCAGAGGATTATGAGCGGCATGATATCTTGTTTGCCACTTGATGCATAAAATGAAGTTACAGGCTGAAAGTCAATATCTCATCATGCTGATTTTTGTTAACTTTCCTCAAACTCTAAATTCCTCTGATTTGACAACACATGGCGAAATAAACTCCGGTGGGAATAATGTCTGTCCTTTCTCCATACTCCAGACTCAGTTGTTATTGTTCTAACTCGTATAAAGTCCCTAAATTAAGAATCGATTTGTTCTCAAACTCAATAAATGCTCTCACGGAGCGTGTCAAAGGAAAGCAGAATTCCCAGATCAATCTGACTGGCAGAGTAGATTTGGCTACAGTTCAGTTTTGTTTTGTTTTGGGGTTTTTTGTCCAAAAAAAATTAAAATATAAAATACATAAGAGATTGTGGGAAGCAATGCCAACTGCACAGAAGGACTATATGCACAATAAAAGTCAAAATTAGAAACTGGGGCTCAAATATGTACATACACCCCCACAAATTGTTGATAAAATGTTCTTGATGTTTAGAGCAAAGTCTCTCTTGCTTTTAAACACATATTGAATTAAAATGAGTTCAGGGCATTTCAGTATTTCCAGAAATGCAATTGTAGTTTTCATCATGAGATTGCATACTCTCTACTTCTTTTTGATTTCTAATAAAATTTTTATAATAGGAATCAATCCTTCTGTTTATTATGAAAACAGTACCTAAGCATGCTAGCACCACCATGTTTGTTTGAAAGAAAACCTCCTCCTCCTAATTCTTCTCAGCATTTGTCTTGTCATTGTGGCCAACCAAGATAATCTTTGTTTAATTTGGCCATAAAAATGTTCCCCAGAGGGCATTTAGTTCAATTTTGGAGCAGGGGCTCTTTCTTCCTTGGCATATTCTCAGTCCATAATGGGAACATTTTTGTAATGTTCCAGCATCTTTCTTCCTACGATCAACCTAAACCTAGGATGTTTCAGAATGTTGCTTGAGCATGTGGACGACATGCATGAAAAAAAATCAGGTCTTTGCAAAAAGAAACCGGCCAATATAAAAAGACTATTTAAAATTGACCAACTTTACAAAAAAAGACTGGTCAAACATGCAGTCAGAATTATGCCTGGAGCTTGCTCATGGCTGCAAAAAACATGTTTTCTCTACATATTGCAAAGAGAAATTACGCCAATATCCCTAGGCTATGTATTTGAGGCTGTATGTATCATTTTGACTTAGTGTGGATTAGAGATATTCTACAGTAAATTAAAAACTCAAATCCTCAAAACCAATAATATTTATGCTCATGATGAATTTATGCAAAACAGCTACATTTGCAATTTCTCCTAATGCATTCTTACTCAGATGAATATGAGTTTTGCATATTTGGTCATCCCTCCCCTTCCCCCTCTGTGCAAATAAAGCCATAAAACTCAGGCTGAATTTGAGATGAAATTCCATGTTATTCCCCTTTAACTCCAGCAACCTTGAACAAAAGTCCTCACTCTATGGTTAAGCGGGTGCTTGAAGGGCAAGCCGACGCAGGCACGGTCCAGTGCTTTTATTGACCCACTGAAAAACCTCTCTGTGTCTCCAGGGGCTTAGAAGCTCAGGTTAGGGTCTTTGTTGTCTGCGTTCATTAGTGTCTGCCTCACCATCCCTCTTTCTCTCTCCCTGCTCTCTCTATCTCTTTCTCCAAACACCTCGATTTTTTTTTTCTCTAGACTCCCTCTGTCTGTCTCTGCTGCTCTTTTCCCCCCAAGGAGACGGAGAAGAAAATGTCACCAGAGCAAATTAGTGGGAGCCTCCAACACTGCCTGTCTCCCTCTGTTTATTCCACAGAGTGATGGCATCACGAACGGAAGTTTCAAGAACTTTATGCGTGTCAAAACTTCGCCTCAGTCAGGTGTGAGACTCTGTGACCCTGGTAGTTTTAAGGCGTTTAAACATACTGCGTATTGCTGGTTCACTGCTTTGGCTTAGCAAAAACAGATACAAGGTTAGCTTAAAGTACAACTCCAAAACATGAGAAATCTTGGTATTCTACTTCTTGCCACCTCCTAGATGACACTAGTAGTTCAAACACATCTGTATAGTGGATCAACATTCACTAAGAGTATTTATTTTGTTCCATGTTCTTTGCAAAATAGCTAAGTTTCGATCAGATAAGATGTTGAGTGAACGTCAGTTTTCAATCCTTTTTCTGTACTTGGGTCATTTTTCTAATCAATTCAGATTGGCCATGCTGAAGAAAAGCCTTCCCATATCATAATACTGCCACTGTCAAGCTTCACAGTGGCACTACACCATGAAACCTAATGTAATACATTACCTTATATGTATTAAGATATGCATTTAAGGTAATGTACAGTTGAATATATTTATGAATGTCTTAATAAACACATCATAATACACATAATTTGTCATATGCTTGCTTTAAATTAATTTCATTGCATTCAGGTCTGACATGAAATGAGAGACGTCTCTAAAAAGATGTATATAAAAAAACAATCTAAAAACTGTTTATTTAGGAAAAAAACAATTGAAATAAATGATATTTTAATAAGTGTTTATACTCTTCTTAATTAATCCATCTAAATATCTTTTTGGGCATTACATGTGTTAATTCTTAATCACATTATGTGTACAGCACATTACATTAAATCTGATTTTAAATAAAATTGAAAGTCTTTTGAAGTTGGAAGGTCATCATCCCTTCATAGATTTTAATTTTTTTTATCATATTCAAGTTGAGCCAATTCAAAATATTAATATTGCTTCCACTCATAAGTAACACGTAAAAATAAAACATCAACTTAAACCTTGATTTGATAGAATTATGAATCATTTTGGGTTTAACCTCTTGAAGCCATTTCTTTTTCAAATGTATTCATTTTCTGGCTATTTACATATCTCTTCCATGGGAGCTGGTAAGAGTAGAGGTCACTCTATATTTACATATATATGTATAAAAACTCAGTCCATTTTCCTTTATCACCGTCGCCATAACTTATTCATAGCAGTGTTCTTATTCATAGCCTTTACTTGACTGAAACACATCAGACGTAACGACTTCTCTCTTGCTCTGGCGTTCTCTGCCTTAATGCGTTTTAGTGGGGCAAGGGAGATCTCAGCCAGACATCTATCTTTGCAAACAGATGGCTTAAATGCATGTTAACTTTAGCGGCAGTAAAAAGGTCTCGCCTTAATCTACACAGTGTCTGTCCGTTGGGGGAAGACTCGAGCACTTCCAGGACTTCTGAGTCACTGACCACAAAAAGGCCTTAATTGAAAATGACCTCAGACTGGGGTAAAAGAGGAAGAGGCTCAGCTGAAAGAAAAATACACTTCACGCATGTTTTGTGTGATCTTTCTAATGACAAAATGATCAAAGTTTAAGTTATTATTGTGCTAAATAATAGTTTGGATGTTGTCAAAAGTTATCACAATGCCCGTTTCCGAGCTAAAGGAAAGTCTGTCAATCTGCCTCCATCCATCCATGGCCGTTAAGACGCAGAGCGAAGACGTTCAGGAGGGCAAACCTAAAAGGCGTCTCCAAAGATACAGTTTGCAGCTTTTTCTAGTGGATCCCAAGACGTTCCTGGAGAAGAAAAAATGTACGTACTTCCTTCAGCGAATTCTGGATTTGTCACCTCAGGGTCTCCTACTACTGAAACTTACTCAGAAAATGCCCAAAAAGAGGCATCCAATAGGAATCAAGAAAGATAAGCCCAGAACTACTTTTGCTCACTCCTTTTATATCGAGTACAAGATCCTGCTTTGAACTCCGCTGCACAGATGAGTTCAAAGCAGATCATACTGTCTTTCTCTAAGACTCAGCCTGGACACCCAAGCACATTTTAGTGATTATTTTCAAGTTATAGTTCTTTCAGTCTTGTTCCATGACTCACAACTGCAGGTAAGGATTGGATTCTAGACTAAATTGTGAGTTTTGTTGTTTGACTCAACAAATCCGAGAAACCTCCTGCGTTACTCATCACCATCCTACCATCACTAGTGAACAAAACAGCAAAAATATTTCAAGTTCTGCGCTGGAGGCAAAGGCTGATCCCTGACCAGGCCTCAGTTGCAGAGAAGCAGGACACTTCATGGTCCCCTTTGAACTGCAGAAGTGCACACACTGAGGGACACTCAGGGCCTGAAAACAGCAACAGAACCACAACATCTGAAAAAAAAAAAAAAAAAAAGCAAAGATGAGACCCACATGTTCCCCGACCAGACAGCCTCCTCTCTGCAGCTGTCGACTTAAGATCCTGCCAATGACCACAACAAACGGGATCGGACACAACGGGCAGACCCGATGAAGTCTGGAAACAAGTTCAACTTTGAGCTGAGAATGCTGACACAGCTTTTGTTGTAAAATGATTGTTTGGCCCTCGAAAGTCTTCCTGAATGACTGCTGACACCCAGCAGTCATTCAGGAACTGAACCCCACCCCCTCCTCTTGGTAAAATGTGCAATTTATGTTGACAATTTGTAGCCTATCATTTATACCAAACCTTTAATCTGAATATCAGCGATCTCTTTCGAAGAAAGTTGACACACATTTTTTTTTTTCTTACAAGAAAAAAATATTATAATTATTTTCTGCTTTATCTCACACTTTGCACCAAAACGAAAGGCCACAAAACAAACCAAGCCTTCTAAGAAGGACACAAAAGTACCTTTCCACAGAGCTTCTCCACTGCCGGATGAAAGTGGCCACTGTCCTTCTGCCATCAATATGCAAATGGGGAAAAATGGCCCTCGAGTGCGGGGAGCAGCTCCCTCAAGTGCATTCATTAGCCACCATTAGCATAATTGATTCCCAGTACTGCCATAAAACTGGTCACTCCCTGTTCCTCTCACTCTGGAGGAGGGGGTGAGTCCTCTGGGGACTTCGCGAGCTAACTTCAATCATAAATCATTAAAGGACACGACTTGCCAATGGACTGTGCCGAGGCCCCAGAGACACAGAAGGAACAGTAATACTGTCACTGACATCTAAATCATCAGTGTGACATGTAAAGTTGCTGAAGGGCTGTGATATCCTACAATCCACCTCCATATTCGTTAGACTACAGTAAAACGAAGGCTTTCGACATTTAGCCAAATGAACTTTAAGCATATTCTAAAGAATTAGGAAGTAGTTACAGTGTTCAGCAAATGTGTTCATAGCCCTTCAATGTTTTTCCAAGTTCATCATTTTGTTACAATAACAAATTTAAGAATATTGGATTTTATGCGATAAACCACCACTAAGTACAAGGCTGTGAAGTGGCACAACATTTACATTTCTAAATGTGAACGTGTAACTTGCTGTTACATGGAACCCTGCTGAACTTAACAGAACCACATTTTGCTCTATTTATGCCTATTTTACTTTTTTTTCCCCTACCAATGTTGCCCGTTAATATTTTCTATAGATCAAGCTCAATAAAGATCAGGTGGTTGTGAGAAACATCCATCCATCCATCCATTTTCTTCCGCTTATCCGGAGTCGGGTCGCGGGGGCAGCAGCTTCAGAAGGGAGGCCCAG
>CAEGAF010163958.1:0-18158 GCA_903067075.1 Micropoecilia bifurca | reverse complement strand
GTGTATACTGTATGATTTTTCTTAATGCTGTGTGTATGTGATTTAATGTGTGTGTGAGCAGCAGACAATCTTAATTTCCCTATGGGATTAATAAAGTTTTTTACTTACTTACTTACTTACTTAAGCTGCTCTGCTAAGATGGGTGCATTTGAAGTTAAATTAGTTAAAATGCCAAATGTAAATTTAAATTGTACTGTTTCAGTTAAAAGAAACATGTTTTCTCACCACTTCTTTGATTCATTTTGTCCAGCTGTTGACTTTCAGTCTGTGTCCAACCAGAGCAGGTATTGTGTAGTTGGTGCTTTTGATCAGTTTTCAGTTAAATTAATTCAATCCAACGTTATAACAGTCACAAAATGTCACCAAAATCACTCTGTCCCTCTAAAATCTTTCAAAAAATTGTTTGAAAGATTTAAAAGTGTATCGAATCGTATCGTTTGCTGAATATCATGATATATATCGTATCCTGAGCAGAATATCGCGTATCGCATCGTATCGTGAGATTATTGTATCAGTACAGCCCTAACGTATAGTAGGATCACCATGACATCGATCGATTTGTTTCTGTACAAGTTTTTAAAGGTGCATTCACACCAGTCCACTTTAATCAAACTCTCGTTCGTTTATCTATAAAGTTCGGTTTGTTTGGAGAAGTGTGAATATGCCAAAAAATGAACTGGACCGCCTACAAACCAAGGTTGAAATAAACTCTGTTGGCGTTTGAATGCGTATGTGAATGAAAAGCAAACCAGAGCTCACTCCAAAATCAGGAAGTGGACAATGAAGCAGGGCATTTTGGGTAAATGTAACCAAAACAAAGCGCAGGTTTAGCTTTAGCAGGAGAAATGGGTCGTAATCTTTCACCAAAGACAAATGAGAAATACAGAATCTGTTAACACCTAACGCCACTTCATTTCTGTTCACATTTTGTGACGAAGGACGTTATGCTCGGCTGCACAGTGGCGCAGTTGGTAGAGCTGTTGCCTTGCCTCAAGAAGGTTCTGGGTTCGATTCCCGGCCCCGGTCTTTTTGCATGGAGTTTGCATGTTCTCCTTGTGCATGGTGGGTTTTCTCTGGGTACTCCGGTTTCCTCCCAAAGTCCAAAAACATGACTGTCAGGTTAATTGGTCTGTCTAAATTGTCCCTAGGTGTGAGTGTGTGTGCATGGTTGTGTGTCTCTGTGCTGCCCTGCGACAGACTGGCAACCTGTCCAGGTGACCCCTGACCCCACCTCTCAACCAGAACATCAGCTGGAGAGGCACCAGCACCTCCTGACCTCACTAAGGGACAAGGGTGTGAAGAAAATGGATGGATGGATGGATGGATGGAAGTTATGCTCATGTTTTCTTTAAATGTTTTTGTGCCGTTTTGTTCAATGATTCTTGGTGCAGCGCCACCGCAGGCGAGGAGGGGAAAAGTTTTTTCTAAGGGTTTGGTTTACAGCTTTGGTCCCAAATCAAACAGAGTATTCAGGTTGTATACATTGGAATACATTGGTACAAATTGGAATACAAATTGGAAATAACAATTTTTATTGTTATTTCCCCGTTTGTGATTTTAATGGTTCTGGGTGTGACCATTACAAGTCTTTTACTACAAACCAATAGATCAAGATCTGAAGAATCTTTTGGTGAAACATTTTTAATGAACAACATAAAAGGTCTAGTTGTCCATAGTGCACCATGATTTTAAGCCATGTGTGACGCCGTTGTTACTCCGCAGAGCTAAGTTGGTGGGTAGAACAAAGTGACCAGTTTCAGTGGTCATCCAGAATATTTTCTTCATAACGTCAAAGAGCCATCATGCGAGTGGTGAAAACTCACCAGGAAAATACAAAGTCTGGTCTTTTTTCCAGTTTTATAAAATACTGATGAAGTTCAACAATATCTTCAAGATGCGAACATTATTGTGTATTTTTCAAGTACATAGTTCAGTGGTTCTTAACCTTTTTTGAGGTACCAAACCCACCAGTTTCATATGTGCATTCACTGAACCCTTCTATGGTGAAAAATAAAATGATTTTTTTTTCCCTCAACTAGCTTAGTTGGGTCACCCCAAGATTAGGAGATTAACAGATTACTCAAACATGCATGAAAGAGTCGAGGCGACACTCCAGGTTTGTTTTTGATGAGGAAATAACATTATAACATGATGTAAAGCATAAAAAAGCAGATTTTACATAATACTGCCCCTTTAAAAAAATCCTATGGGTCAGTGTAAAATAATGTAAATAAAAAGCAATAAAAAGACTATCTTTCCATCTATGCGCAAAAACCCATCCTGCTGTTAAAGTGGCCACCTAAAATAGAGCGCTGGCAAAAATAACAATGTCGTTCCACATGCTCTAATGCCAGTTGATCAATAGTAATTACCTACCTGTGGACTGGGCCAGCGGCGCTTCGGTTGCCCCTGGGGGTTTCACTGGAGACGGCTCACCATCCAGTCCCAGGTAACTCTGTAGGACAGACCTTTTAATTGCTTTGTTCGCTGTGAGTAATTGAGGGTTGGAGCACGTTTGCCACGAGGAGTGTGACTTCACTTGGCCTCCGTCTAATTAATCCCGTCACACAAGCCTTCTGCCTTTAATTTTCACTTTGCACACGGCATCGTGAGGTGCGAATACAACTGGAAATATAAGTTGGTAACTGTATACGGCATGCTGAGCCAGATGCACTACACATGCAGCCATATGGGCAGACAGGGAAGTGTTTGTGTGTTTTTTATTTATTTCTGTGTGGAAGAACATATTGCCAGACATCATTTTAGCACAGCAACTGTCCCACTGCTCTGATTTGATCTCATTTACACACCAGACCCAAATCAGATCCGCGGAACTGTATCAATATGGTTTCATTAGCATACTGATTCATCAGCTGGTTAATTAGACAAATTTCCTATAGACTGATTATGCCTCCTGGACCTCTTGGTGTGAAGACGTATAGAGTGCATTAGTAATTTAATTATTCCCTCATACAAGGTGGGCTTGGAGTTTTTTTCTCATATTATTCAACCAAAGTCAAACTGTTTAGAAATGTCCATAAAGGAAAAAGGGAACAAAAAACATCTGTTTAGCTTTTATGTTGTTGTTCAGCCTCCGTGAACAACAACGTTACAGTTTCCATCCAGGAGTTATTAGCCATTCGCCTTATTGTTATAGAACTTATTTAGTGAAGAATCGTTCAAATACATGTAATATAAATACATGTTTTTGTCTCCTGCAGATAAAAGGTTTGTTAAAGAGAAATATCTGAGTGCATATCTGCATGAAGAACAGTAACAAACACTGGACCAATCAGACAAACATGGCCGCCCACCAAGGCTGAGGGGAGGATTTTAGTGTTTGTGCTGGAGCGACCAATGCAAAGCTAACTAACAGCTAAGACATGAAAACTGTCCCTAACAAGTTACAGACATCCATTAGCCTCCATGTTTACTTCCACAAACACTGAGTTCTTCTTCTTTTTATGGCGGCTGGCAGAACATTGAGAATGCTGACACTATAGCGCCCTCTACTGCGCATGCGGGACACTTTCAGGTCGTTTGTCTGTTTACACTGCAGATCACATACAGGTCCATTTACTGGCAGTGTGAACGACCCAGCAATAAAATCGGAATTGAGTCACTTCAGGCGTCAGTGTGAACGCAGCCTTTGTTGTCATTTGTCCTCAGCCTCAGTCTCTTCTTGTCACAACCTGAAGGCAAACTTTCCGTCTGTGTGATCCTGATGTGTGATTGGTCTGAGTTGAGAAAAAGAGCGACACCTTTTCTTACTCTAATTTTTGTTTTTAAATTAGCTTGTATATAAAGTTAGGTAATAACTAGTTATATTTACTCAGCTACATTTACTTGAGTAACGTTTTGAAAAAAATTACTTTTAGTAATTTTACTACGCTGTACTTTTTCCTTTTACTTGATTAAAAACATGCTGAAGTTGTGCTATGTTACTTTTTGGGGTCTCTGCCAACCTCTGCTCTTCGGTTACCTAGCAACCCATTCATCCTGTGGTTACCTAGCAACAAACTGTGAGTAACTTGCACAGCAGCAGTTTGAGGTTTTGCCACCTGTGACTTAGAACTGCTGAAAAATAAAAACTGGATAAAAGAGGAAAGGCTTTGACTTATTTTATTTATTTAAAACAAACAAAACCAATAATTACTCATGTCGACTGATATGAAATTACATCTGTTTTAGAAAAATGATGTTTCAGGTTGGTCAGAAGTTTTTTATTAAAAGAAACTGGTTTGTACAAAAAAGTGTTTTGCTTGATTTTGTTTGTTTCTTTAGTTTTTTTTTTTTTTTTGCTACCTATATGAATTTTTCTAATTTTCATCCTCTACCAAGATGTATACACTAAAACTTTGGTCTGTGCGATTATCTAATTTTAAAATATTAAATATTTGATCACGTACTCAGCATTTGCGCAGACCTTTTCAAGTACTCTTTTATTCTTACTTGGGTAATTTCTTGGTTACTGTTACTTTTGTGAAATGTATGTGAACCACCTCTGACTCTCTGCGACTCTGTTTAAACTGATCAAAATTGTATAAAATGTGGTCCTCTTTGGACTAAAATCAGAGAAAACTTTATATATTTGAAATTTGGCAGTTTGGCCCAGTAAAATCCAAACTAATGTTCATATTTTGTCCTGTCAGTGGCACCTTTTAGCTGAGAGTCTGGTGTTGGTATGAATTACGGAGTCGTCTCCAGCTACAGCCTGATCTGTGGTTCACAGGCGTCACACAGCCGAGGGTTTTTATTAGCACTGCCACCTTCTTCTGCATGTCACCTTCACCAGCTCATTACGTGACTTACAGACTTACAGGTTCATATGGGTGGCAAAACTCATTTTGTTTTGGGCCAAATCAACATCATAAATCCTTTTAAAGGGCCGGTTGTGCTGAATGTTTTGATAAAACCTGTTTCCAAACTGTTAAAGTATCAATGAATTTATCAGATTAAATATTATTGAGTGTCTTTTCAATCCCTCCAGGATTTTGTGATTGTTTTGATTTTTTTTGCAATAATAATCAAATTGTTTGTGGTACTAATTTGGAAATATTTGTGCTTATTTATGTCTGTAAATGCGATTTTTATTACTTGCTGTATAAATCATGGACTATAATCTGACATCAGTTAATGCTGAAGCAGCTGTTTAGGACAAGTAAAGTTTTTGACAATTTTTGATAAAAATCTGCAATAAACTCCCAATTATGTATTAGTGCAAAAAAAGTGCTGCAATTTATTGATTTTTTGTGGATTTCCATGATAATTCAGAAGAAACTGGAGGGACTGATTGACTGTAGAGTAATGAAGCAACCTGGCAGGATGAATCTTTATATCATTTCGCTTGATAATGATTATGCTTCTAGGCTTGTTGCTAACATGTGTTGCACAAATAAACTTGACTTGTTTTAACAGTAATTTTTCAGTCATGGCTGAAATACTTTACAAAAATACATTCAAGATGTAACAACAACCAACACAGGGGTTACTAAAAACTTACAGACGATCCATAAAGATTCACTTTTCACTTTGATCCAAGTGTTTTTTAACTTTACATTTTCTTTGTGGATTTTATTTTATTGTTTTGTTGGATATCGCTGGTTTCTTTATGGATTTTATTTTTTATCGCTGGTTTCTTTGTGGACTTTCCAGATGGTTTGTAGCGCAGAACCATCTGGAAAGCTTTGGAGAGTCCTGGCAACAAACAAAGAAGAACAAAATCTGAGTGCTTGGACAGAGTGGGCTTACAATTACTGAATAAAATAAATTCTTTATCCTGCATGGAGGAAATATGGACAAGCACTTATTTCTCACTCTACATTTAAAACTCTTTTTGCTTCAGGCTCAGTCAATCCTGTCTGGTTTTACCTGGAGAGAAATTTCTATTATTAACTGTTAGTGAGTCACAGAAATCAACTGAAAGAGAGACAAATGATCTTTTCTCTGATTTAGAAGTAAATTCAGACATATAAATATTCCTTATAATCTTATTTTTGTATGTCTTTTAAAGGTGCAGTTTGTAACTTTTATTAAAAATATATTTTTTTTACATATTTGTTAAAACTTTCTATATGCTGTGACAGTATTTTATAAGAAAGTCAAACCCTTCGTCCTGTGCTTACATTCAGAGATTTGCCACTAAGTCAGAAACAACAAATCAGAGCCAGGAGGAGGGTCTTAGCGCTGTCAATTATGCTTGTGTATGCTGTTTCTCTCGACTATGCTGTAGTAGATCTTGTCATAAATGCTACACTAGTTAGCATAGACAACAGATAAATGGTTTTCCTGTAAAGGTAAGGTGTTTCTCCATCGTTAACCACATTGAGCAGCGCATACATGAGCTTGATTGAGAGCACTAAGACCTTCTTTCTTGCCTGTGATTGGTTGTTTCTGACCGTGAGCCCTGCATTTCTGCAGACTGGTGACACTGGGAGAAGGATGAAGAAGCTGGAAGGACAGAAAGAGCGTTTAACATAAACACATAAAATGGGAGATGATACAAAGGCAGAAGTAAATCTGTCACGACAACAGATTGTCCCAGAGGTTATTACGATAAACAATAATATTGTTTAAGACCAATTTAAAGTAATACAATGGTAATAATATGATGTGAGAAGAACACATTCTCAAAGACCATTAAACTTGAAATTCTAATGAACATTAAACACTGGAACTGGAAGAGATTTAAAATATCTAAAACAAACAAAACAACAGAAACAACAAATAAAATGAATCATAAAGTTTGCGTAAAATGAACTGTCCAGCTGAGACCAAAAACCAGACTGAAGATTTTTATCATCCAGTTTTTGATAGAGAGAAAAGAGAAACTGAAAATCATGATTTATTGTTTATTGTGACAGGCCCAAGAAGGCACTAATATATATATATATATATATATATATATATATGTGACTTGTTATATATATATATATACATAAAACATTTTGTTTTGCTTAGTTTAGTTTACTAGTGTATTTAAAACTGGAGCAATGTGTAAAAAGCATTAACAAAAGATGTTTTGCACCAGATTTAGCTTATGTTAGCTTCTATTTGTTTCAGGTGAGTTGATGAAAATAGCAAACAAATATCAATTGATGCAATCATTTCATATGCTCCCACTTAAAAGTTCATAACTTGAAAAATAACCTTATTATATTATCTGAGCGGCACTTTGCTGCAGCGATGCAAAGCGAGGCTTGCGGGCCTCCATCGCGTCGCGGCGCATTCTGGTGGCCGTGCAGCAGTATTTGCAGCAGTATTTGCAGCAGTATTTCCAGCAGTATTTCCAGGCTGCCATCCTTCTGTTCGCAGAGCATCTGAAGAAAGCAAACTGCACTGTTGCTCACACTCCCCGATCCCGTTGTTGTCATTGGCCGGCAGCCACCAGTCGCGAGCCAACTGAGTTAACAGACACTTCCGCTCTGCACATAAGGAACCATCTGTTTTAAAAAGCCAGAAATAAATAAAAAAAAGAGCCGCCTCTCTTTTTCGCTCTCGCTGTTTTCCTCTCCCCCCTCACTCTTTGTACCGCAGGTCTTCAATATAGAGCTGCACTATTATCTTCCACCTTACTCGCCGTGATTTGCAATCTACAGCTAGCCAGCAAAATTACTGCTGTGACTACACTCAATCTCTACGAGGCTTTATTGGCCTCTCAAATTGAGTCAAAATGGAAAAGTAACCAATTTCTTATTTCAGAAAACTATTTTATTTCATCAGTTTTCCTGGTAAATAATAAACCTGTTGATTTGTTTTCTGCTCTGACTACCAGCTCTTAATGCTTCATCAGAAGCGGCACTGGAGCCGCCATTACAGACACACACAACTCATTTGCGATTTATTGGATATTAGCAAGGTCAGCGTCATATTGGAGCCTGATGTTTGCAACATCTTGAAAATCACGCTTGCATGCACCGTCTTGGCTGCGCCCGGCTCCTCAGACGTGCCAGCTTGTAGCTAAATAAAAATTGGCGGAGGGACGTTTGAAAAAACATATTGTCCTGGCTCGGCCCTCGCTCCCCCTGCACTCTGTGTGCCAAGACAAGGCGCCGGGGGTCCGGAGTGAATCTCCTCGCACATGAGCGGTTTGGTGGTGGTCAGCTTGCTGCCGCGGCCTGAACCTGCAGCCTTTGTGTCCCTGCATTCGCTCAGACTGCAGCGCGTTTCCTCGACTCGTCCTGGAAACCAGCCACCTGCGCCATCACACTACGCCTTTGTTTTTTCAGGAGGAGAAAGGAGAGCTTGTTTTGCAGGTTTTGTGGAGTGACAGAGATATCTTTGTCACGCCTATTTATTACATGTTTGGGGAGGGAGGCCTAAATATGTCTGTTTACCGCGGCGAGGTCTATTTTTTTCTTTCTGGAGAACAGTTTCGTTTTTGTTGTTTGGTTAGATTGAAAGCTACGGTAAGTAGCTTAAAATTATCACAATGTGGTGATAGTGAGAAAATTAACCTCCTCTGCCTTTTCCCTTTGGTCCTTTATGAACAAATACTCAGCTCTGTCAGAAACAGTCAGAGCCGGGAGGAGGGGCTTAGCGCTGTCAATCATGCTCTTGTACAGCTTCCTCCTTTCTTCCACCCGTCCATCCATTTTCTTGACACCCTGGTCCCTTGGTGGGGTCAAGAGGTCCTGGTGCCTCTCCAGCTGACGTCACCCTGGACAGGTAGCCAGTCTGTCGCAGTTCCTCCTTTCTTTTTTAAGACATTTTTATTTTTATTTTCATACATTTGTAATATTGTAAATGATTGAGATACAAAGCAGACACATGACACACACATATTTCTACATGAATAAACGTGTGATCTAAATATTTAGTCAGGAACAAATGACCAAACAGGTAAACCAACCAGACAAAAGAAAGAGAAATTAAAAAATACACACATAAAGGCTCTCAGATGGTACAAAAAAAACTATTAAATTTCCAAACACCAACAATTTTCTTTAATCTTACTTACCAGGGCCTCATGTATCTAATTAATTATCTTCATCTACGTGGTTTGCTTCTTCAACAAATTAATAAAATGCAGATGAAACTTCCTCAAACTTCTCTTTTTGTTTGTATTCATTAGTCTCTCCAGCGGAAACGATGCTAACATTCGTCTAATCCAGCCTCCTCTGTTCTTTCTGCTACACATCAGGCTAGTTAGCATGACCACCAATGATGGTGGATAAAGTTTTCCTGCAGTAAGTTGATCAGCGCGTACACTATCTGATTGACAGTAATAAGAACCTCCTCCTGGATCTAATTGGTTGTTTTCAACCATTTCTGCAGACTGAAACAACAGCAGTGGGATGCAGAGGATCTCGATCTTTTCACAGATTATCTGCCTCACATCAAACTGTCACAACACAAAATTAGTTTTAATATGTAAAAATCAAATTTTTATAAAAGTTACAGATTTGCTGCTTTTCCAGTATTATTAAAAACATACTGATGTGTTTCAAACATCTTTTCCCATATTTTGGCTTTATTTAAGTCTAATCTTCAAATATTTCAAAGGCATTGAAAGATGACACATGAAGAAAACTTACAGTAAGACCTTAATATTGAATAAAGTTATGGGAATAATCTGATTTAATATAATTACTGCTGCAGGCCATGAATAAGTACATGGATACAGAACAAAAAAGTGTAAAAATTAGTGTTGTGTCCTCCAGTTTAACGCATTGTCTCATTTTGTCCCTCCGGCAGCCATATTGGATTTCCAAGTCAGGGTTTGTGAGAATCCTTCAGCAACTCAGTTTATTATTCTGACTTCAAGAGCAAAAGTCAAGGTACAATTTATAATCAAAAAACACCCAAAACATTTCAGAATAAATGAGTAAATAGTTGCATCCCAAACAATTACAACTCATCCTTAGATGTTCAACCTTTATTAACTCATGCAGGGAAACACAATACCACAAAACAAACTATAACCAGAATAAAGGATATATTTAAATAAACGTAACTGCCAGATTTAAATAAACCAGCAAGAACTTGGTGAATTTCTCTTTCCTTATGAAATTAAGGTGTGCAGTAACAGGTGCATTATTTAGTAGATTTGACATGGCTGCCACATATTCGCAGAGAAGGAATTAATATGCCTGTGGAAAGGAAAGCAAGGAAAAGAGGATCTTCTGCGAGTAATTAATTATTAGAGACTATTTCTAGTCTTCTTCTTAAGCCTATTTAAAGGGCATTAGGTATTATGAATGTGAGGTAGTCTAAATTTACCCTGTGATATCTGTCATCATCTACATTGGTATTCTTCTTATTTAAACCTCATTTGCTTTTCTTTCCCTCCATTTTGCACATTTTTCTTCTTATCTAGAATAATCTAATATAGCAGCAAACCTTAAAGAACATAAACTCGAGTATTTTCTAAGCTGTAAGTGACAAACAGTGAGAGATAAATTATGTATACATGCTAAAGAGAAGTCATTTGGGAATTAAGTAGGATAAGTAGGGGTCCATTTTGTGCCTGTGAGGGACCGTTTGGAGCGGCGTTGGCTGCATTAGGGAGAGCTAATGGGCTCCAGGAGGGGGCTGGAGGGGCGGCTGGGTGGGGCGGAGTTGGGCCTCTTTCGCCGCCGCACAAGGTCTCTGGGCCTTGGCGACAGATGGCCGTCCAGCTCTCTGGGTGGCTGTGGCTCTGAGGTCTGTGGTGAGGCGGATCCGCGGCGCTGACAGCCATCGGCGAGATCAAACGACATTGTGGAAGGTGAAGAGACGGGTGGTGTGGTGGCGAGCCAGACCAGAGGTCCAGGAGCAGAGCTGGGGCTCGGACGTTAGCTTACTGCTTAAAAATTCTGCTTTTACAGCCCGGTGAATCCCTTTAAAACGTTTTCTATGAAAATAATGGCATTTGCCTTGCGGAAAATATTGTTAAAAAAATAAAATGAACTGACGCTCCTAAATATCCCCAAAACAACTAGCGCTTGAAGAGGAAGTTTTATACTAAATTCGCATTTTGCACATTTTTATAATTCCATTTGGATCTCTGCTGCTTCTAACACCCAGATGTTATTTTGGTAACGAGTTCATGTTTTTTGCTGTCTGGAAAATTAGCTGTTTCAAAAACCTTTGGCCTGTGCTGTTACCTAGCAACCCCAGTGGAGTTCCATCCGTTACCTAGCAACCCCAGTGAAGTTCCATCCGTTATGTAGCAACCCCAGTGGAGTTCCATCCGTTACTTAGCAACCCCAGTGAAGTTCCATCCGTTATGTAGCAACCCCAGGGGAGTTCCATCCGTTACCTAGCAACCCCAGTGAAGTTCCATCCATTATGTAGCAACCCCAGTGGAGTTCCATCCGTTACCTAGCAACCCCAGGGGAGTTCCATCCGTTACCTAGCAACCCCAGTGGAGTTCCATCCGTTACCTAGCAACCCCAGTGGAGTTCCATCCGTTACCTAGCAACCCCAGTGAAGTTCCATCCGTTATGTAGCAACCCCAGTGGAGTTCCATCGTTACCTAGCAACCCAAGCTGAATTCCAGCATGTTGGCTTGTTTTACCGCTGTACAATAATTAATTTTATTTATTGTTTTGATTATTTATGTTGGATATTTAAAATGCCTTCCATCTTCAGTGTTAAATATTTGTTAGTATTTAAAGTTTATTGATCTCTGAGAATGTGTTCTTGCATTACTATTAGCATTATATTACGTGGAAATGGTCTCAAAACAGCAATGTTATTGTTTATTGCAGTAACATCTGGGACAGTTTATTGTCTAGCAAAGTTTGTTATCATGACAGACCTAATTGTGCTATTATGACCCAGATATATTAATATTTGTAGAAGGATGATGTATTAATGTGTTCCAGTGAGTCTGGGTGTAACTAAGGACCCGTTCATACAGGAGCCTGGCATCAGCTCCTACGGCGGCCCGCGGGTAAAAGAGACGCAGCCTGTTAGGCGATTAGCCTGTCTAACATTCCCGGTGATCGGATTAGACGATTCCCACAGTCTAGTCTGAAGCTACTCCCGACCCGCAGCTCCGGAGAGCATCTCAATATCCAATTTCACAGCTTTCTAAACCTGGACCAGAGAGGCTATTTATTACTGTCACTGTCTGTGTTGAGAAGGAGGGAAAGCAAAATAAAGTATGATTCAGAACAACTGGTACCACTTTAAACCTTAAAAAACCCCAAAGTTATTCATACACTGGCAGATTTAGATGGAAAATGTATTTGGTTCAAGAAAGAAGAAGCAGGTAGATATAAAAATAGATGAATAAACAAGTAATTTTGGTCCAGTTTCTGGTACAAATATCTTACTGCACTTGAAATCAGACAAAACTAGTGTAGAAGTAACTTTTCAACAAGATATTGGAGCTTGTTTAAAGTCAATAATTCCTCAACTAAGTGCTTGTTTAATTGGCACATTATTTCACTTTAATCAAGACATTTTCCCATGTTACAAGTGAAATAATGAACCAATTGAATAAGTGCGTTTTGATCAGTATTAAGGAATAATTTACTTAAGACAAGCTCCTATATTGTGCTGAAAAGTTACTTATGAGTTAGCTTAGTTTTATTTTAAGTGAACTGAGATATTTGTACTAGAAACTGATTGGAGAGGATTTGTGTTAATTTAGTTATTTCTTAAATCTGGAAAAATAAAAGCAAACTACTTGAATCTTTAGCTCCTTCCACAGAGAAACATTAATACTACCTCAAGTCAGAAGATAAAAAAGATTTAAGTTTATTAAAAAATGTTTTAATAAACCTTTGGTCTAAACTTCTATGTGAACTTTAATCAGTTTTTGCAACAGTAGGCTGACCTGAGCTAGCTTTGAAATGGCGGCCTAACCATCAAAAAGAAGAGATGAAAAAGGGAAACGTGTTTAAAATAGGAAACCGTCTGGAGGTTTGTCATTACAGAGGCGCGTTTTGTCAGATTTCGCAAACATAGAGGGTTGTAAATTATAAAAATCATTCCCCTCTCCATCTTAAACTGGAGCAGCAGCAGCAGTAATAGGCGCCTCCATTATCGCAGCGTTATAATTTCCCTGCTTTTGCCTCCTGGAAGCCATGTTGTTTCTCTGAATTACCTCTGAATGATTTATACCCACTGGCCCGGCCACTGATAAACCCCGATAGAAACACACTCAGGGCTTTTTGGTGAGCAAACACGGCGCTCGAAAAAGGCGACTTCTTTCAAACAGCCAAACACATTTGGGGCAGCGCTGGCGGCTCGGTGCGGCCGCAGCCAATCAGGGGACGCCGTGGGCAACACAAGCCATTTAACCCGAGCAAACACAGCGTGTCACAAAGCCCAGGACGACTTAAGAGCCTGAGCAAACACTGGCGAGGGCCATCGGCCACGAATCAGGGCGGCCTGGCGGAGGACGGGTCGCTCTCCTAATGGGTTTGTGATGACTCAAGAATCGAGTGGCCATCTGTTTGCTCCAGTGGGGGAGAACCACAATTCACAGCTACAGATACACACAGTATTAGCTGGGAGTGCAGAAGAGGTGGGAAGGGTTTGGCCGGTGGCGCAGGATGTAAAACATATGTCCATAAGTGGTGGATATGCTGAAGGCCGAGGCCCTGATTTCCTGAGCGGGGGCCAGATAACAGGATTTGCATGGTGATTTTGGGCCTCGGCGACAGATCGCCTTTAAAAGGTGTAAGACGAGTAATCCTGCGAGTGACCTTCAGGCTGCAGAGGTGGACGGGGCGGCAGCTCACACGGAAAGCCACCGCATATTTAAAGCACCGACATATTTGCATCGGATCTCAATGACGGGCATTTGAATTTTTACCACAGTCATTTGTGTCTGGTCCGAAACCGTGAAGCTCATTTAAGCAGCAGACGTCAAACCGCAGGCAGGCAAGCCTCCGAGGCAAACAGCTAAAGATCCTCCACAGGACATGGAAAAACCACTGATATTTGAAAACACATCAGGGAAATCTCTCTACAGGGGTCAATTCACAGATAAACATTTTGAAACTAATTATTTACTGAATTAGGTAGCATTAAAGTAGCCTAAGAAGATAAAAACAGGAAAAATAAGCTGTAAAATACACATTTGGTTAACGTATACTCCATTTACAGTAAGATGGATGTTTAAATTCTTAATTTTATGCTGCAGTTTAGGTTTTAAAACATATTTTAGTTCAGAAGTCACTAATATATTGCCCCTCTAAATATTTTACAATTCCTTATTGCACAACTTTAAAAACATCTTGAACAGCAAAAAGTCCAGAAAAAGAAATCCCATGTTTTGAAATATAACACAAACTACCTACAAAATGATAATTTTTTACTCAATATAGTCTAATTTAAAATAAAAACTTAGCATTTGGAGGGTTTTTTATTTTAATCCATAAAAATATTCATTTTGTGGGTGGATTCACAGAGGTAATGTAAAACTAAATGTGTGATTTAATTTAACGCATCTTGAGAAATGTGCAGAAAAATTACTCTGCATTGTTACTTCTTAAACAAGTGTTATCTGTCAAATTATCAGCTTCTACAAAATTCTACTTTTTGTTTTTATATTACACATATATGCTGGTTTTTCTCATATTAGTTTTTTTGAAGCTATTTTAAGGGGGAAAATCACATTGATCATTTTTAAAGCTGCTCAGCTGTTTTCTTGTGTATATGTCAGATTAGATGTTGTTAAATATCCTGAGGGAAGCAATCAGGTGTTTAAGTTAAGGCCAATTCCCAACACTACAGACAATCAATAAATAAGTCCAAGAGAAGAGACTGTAATGGGGTTGGCTTGTAACCTGCTCTGACAAATTAAGGCAAGTAGGTTTTTTTCATTACTTACACATCCGTTTTCATTTTTCCCATCAGTGGAAGCAATTAAACAATGCTTCCTTAAATTAGTCATTGATTTTTAGCAATAGTGACACTTTCAAGAAGGAAATAATAACTTTAAGGCAGTGTTTTTGTGTGTGTGAGAAACAAAAGATAGAAACAATTCACCTACATGAAAAAGTGGTGTCTTAAATTAGGCATTGATTTTCTTCAGGTGTCATTTTGGTTAAATGCTTTGTGCTTTTTTTTTACCCAGACTAAATTAGAAATTAGGAAAGAAGCCGTGATCTGCTAGTCACATTTTAGTTTCCTTCGCAATAAAACTCAGAAACCCAAACTTTATTTTATAAGTCAATAAATAATTGTTAGTGAGAGATAAAATGTCTTCACAAACCTTAATTTTATCTGGCATATATATATATATATATATATATATATATATATATATATCTGTGAAATATTTTGAGTTACTCCATGTTATCTAATATGATTTCATTAAATAATAAATGCAAAACATTTAACATTCAAGTAAGAACAAGTTTATGTTTTCAGCAATTCCCATGTGTAAAGCTTACATGTAAATAAAAAGTTAGCTGCTACTATCTTTAAAGCACAGAAGCTAATGCTAAAGCGCTAACTTCAATTCAAATTATGGTCTTGAAAGACAAAGTGAATTTATTTTTACATAATTAAGCTTTTCTACGGTTCTGTTTTCTATTGTACATGTTTTATTTTGTTCTTGTATTTTTATTGTTTGAAATAAAGTCCGTTAGGAGGAAACGGAACTGGGGTGTAAATCGCCACTTCAAAATAAGAGCATGAACATAAACGTCTATCTACGTGACAACCGAAACTTCAAGAGATGTTGAACTAAATGTTTTCAAATTACCATTACTAAAACTTTGAAGTTATTTAAGGGAAAGTAACTGCGCCAAAAGTTTTAAAAGTTAGCAAAAAATCGTTATCGCATTAGCTAATTAGCATTTGCTAATATTTGTTTTCAGAAGACCGTGTCCTCATCTAAAAGTGAATTTTAAGCAATGATTTATCCACTTTTCCCCCTCAGTTGATTTTTAATGACTTGGGAAGGGCAGGCAGGTAAATTTCCTTGATTTGGTTAGCAAAGTTTTGTAGGAATTCAAACCACAGAAAATGTAGTTAATTTTAAATCATACCCTTTAAAACGGTGACATATTTTAAAACCAGAAACCAAATGACGCCTTTGTCAAACAAAGCACAAAATCTTTTGACAAAACCTTTCATGTGATTGTTTAATTATGTAAGCATTAACAAGTGGACATAATTTAGTTGTTTTTTTTTACTATTTTATTACAGAACGTTCCTATTGCCAATCTCATCCCACACATGTAAACCTCCAAAAACAGACAGACCAGACAGTTTTTTTCTTCTGGATGCATGGATGAAAAAAATAAAATAAAAAAACAACAAAATTAACATAAATCCAGAGCAGCAGGCCAAAGTTGCTAAACGCTTTCAGTTTTCTGATTTCCTTTTATCTTGACTAGAAAATACACTTACAATTTGAAGCAGCAACAAAATGTGCAAGTACCTGATTATACAACATTATAACAAGACTTCTTTTATTTCACCACATTATAAACTTCTAAATAGCTTTTTTTGTTTTACCAAAAAGCAAACTAATGATGGCAAAGCAACTTTTATTTTTTTTTATTTTTCCAGAAACAAAGACATTGCGTTCACCTGGAACTGAACTGAAAAAAATGTAAAGAAAAATATTTTAATTTTTTTTTCTTTTGCTGATTAAATCCACTTACTGAAATTTGGGGATGCAATAGGTATTCTGAGTTAATTTTAACTGTACATAGAAGTCACCTGTTTTTCACTGAAAAACTGAACACCTGAATGAAAAATGAATACAAATCATTTTTTTTCTCTTTTTACACAGCGATTGAGTTATTTCTCAGATGATTATCCTAAAAGATTCCAGTGCATCATCGTAGCTGTGACCCACAAGGTTTCTTTTCTTTTTTAGTTGATGAGGAAATGATGTTACAGCAAAAACATCTACATGATGAAGATCTACAGTTTGGTTGGAGTCATGGCAGAGAGCTGGGCCAGCCTGGAGGCGAGGAAGTTCCCACCTAAATGGCTAAAAACGTCCTTTTTTCCACCGTCGCGTCAGTCTTTCAAAGAACAATCTCGTCACCGTGGAAGCATTGTTAGATTTCCAGTAGAAGACGTTTGCATTAGGACAAAACAAGAGTTTTTCCTTCTTCTATTAGCTTCACGTGTGCAGAGACGAGTTCCTTTTGCAGGAAACCAAAGTTCCAGCCTCATGCTCAGAATGATAATAAAAAATAAAGACAAACAGGATGCGTTCAGCTGTAATGTACAAACATAAACGGGTAAAACGCCAAACACAGACTCTGGTGCTGCTCCTGTCCATAAAGTGCACTCTGGACGCCAGAAAGACGAGAGCAAAGATGAGTGAGTGTGGATGTTGGGCAGATTGAGGGAAGTGCCACTCTGTGTGTGTGTGTGTGTGTGTGTGTGTGTGTGTGTGTGTGTGTTCAGTCTTTTTCCCGGAGCGACTGTGAATCAGAGGACATGACGGTCTCAGGTGTACGGAGGCGGCAGGGCGGAGTGAAGGTGTGTGTGTGGCTAGTAAACGTAGCCTTCGCTGTAGGGGTGCGGCTGGCAGTAGGGCCCCTCCTGAACGAACGCCATGTTCTCGTCAAAGTGCGACAGCGGCACAGTGTCCTCCTCGTTGATCTGGCGCTCCATGTCCGTCTTCAGCACCGGACGCTGGTTGTCGGGGAACGCCATCGAGAACAGGGCCTCCGGGTCGCACACGAACTTGTAGACGTATCTCTCCCCGGCAACCTGGTCGATAAAAAACACGGGTTTGTTCCCTGTTTGATGTCGGCAAAAACACAAAATCCTACCAATTATTTTTGTCTCGAACTACTAGATTACTAGATGAGCTGATATTTTAGCACACTTGAAATAAGACAAAAACTAACTTAAATGTAACTTACTTGGCACAATATAGAAGCTTGTTTTTAATCAATGTTTTCAGTGTTGTATAGTAATGAAGTAAAAATACTTCACTACTTTACTTAATCTTTGACTGGAACAAAGTCGACACTAATGGAGCCCCATACTTTACAGGTTAAATAACCTTGTAGTTAAAGCACCTAATTTTCTTAACTAAATGATGCCTGCAGGTTTATCTATTAGCAGGTTTAATTTTCCCTGCACTTGGTTGTGTTTATTACTTTAACTGTATTTGACAAGTTTACCAAAATATAAAAAATGTCATTCAAACTGCATTTCCCTTGTTTTACTTTTTACTTATACTTTTCATTACATTACTTGAGTACATACATTTTTACAGTAATTTCCATACTTAA
>CAEGAF010163956.1:0-16553 GCA_903067075.1 Micropoecilia bifurca | reverse complement strand
TGACTGTTATAAAGTTGGATTGAATTAATTTAACTGAAAACTGATTAAAAGCACCAACTACACAATACCTGGCTCTGTTTGGACATGGACACAGAATTAAAGTCGACAGCTGGACAAAATGAATCAAAGAAGTGGTGAGAAAACATGTTTCTTTTAATTGAAACAGTACAAACTGTAGCTTACATGCATTTGTAAAGTAAATAAAATGCACCAAATACCTGCTCTGAATAGTTTGATGCATTTTTAACCTTGACACTTAACATCAGAAGGAATCACTCTAAGCCTGATGACCTGGTGCGAACCAAGCAATGAGTGAGAAAGGTGACAGTTGGATGTTACTTGCAGCTGAATATCGATTTTTTTCTAGGAAAGAAAATATCTACATATATCACGATATTGATATTATTATACAGCCCTAGTCAGAGCAGCAGAAGCAAATGAGGCGGATTAGCAGTACTTAGTAATAACTGATGGTGTTATCTAGGACATATTACTGTGGAATACCATCTCTGCTGACAGAATATTGAGCTGTTAGCATATCATGATTATCATGAGACTGTAAAGTCTTTTGTCATATCTTCTGATGTGTTGCAAGACCGACTGCTACAGGAGATCCTCCCCCCACCACCACGATTACTATGGACGTCTCATTGAATGCACTACAGCATTCAATTTCAATTTGTTAAACATTTGTAGATTTTTATGGATCTAAAAACATCATCTTTTTTGCAACAACCGACAAGAGAGTATGTTTTGACATCCTGATTCTGGGTACTATTCGAACTACTTACAGTGTTAATTCTATGAAGCAACACCGTCGAGTTGCTTCATAGAAGTCAATACAAGATATTATTTGTATCTCGCTGTTTTTCATAACTTCTAATCGACTCAATGCTCGATTAGAACGGAAAACGGGTCGACTGGAGCGGTCCATTAAACAGGCTGCCAGGAATCCACACAGTCCAGGCGGAGCCTCGTGCGTCTGACTCTGGGCGTGAACGAGCGCAGCGGCCGGGTGGGCGCGCCCGCTGCGACGCTGCGGAGGCTTCAAGATGGCGGAAGCCTTGACAACTCAGGAGCAGCTGGTAAGGCTTTCTTCGCGATTTTTTTCCCTTCGCTCCCTTCTAATTTTTGTTGCGTATACATGTCATCATCCGTTTCATCTACGGTTGGCTTAATTTAAGAAGATATCTTATAAAATAAGTGGTTCGAGGAATAATAGCGAGGTAAACAGCCGTGGGCTGTTCGTTCGCTCGCTCTTCTTAGACTACCGACTCCCGTGTGACTGACAGGAGTTAGCATGTGTGTTAGCCCGATGGCGTTGTGTAGTAAAGGGGAAAAATTAGCCGGTTCCTGTGTCAGTATGCTTAAGAACCCAAATTACCGTGGCCCAAGTACACGTTTTCGAGATGCGTGTACTAACGTAACATTTAGGCTTGTGCCATTATCTCTGAACTTGTGCGTGAGTGTTTTTGTTGGTTAACGTTAGAGATCCAGCTACCACATGTAACCTAGCCTTTAGCTAATGCTAACAGCTATTGTTGACTTGCCTGGAATCACCTCAACTGCTGCTTTGGTGGAGTTTAAACATTTCCAGGGGATAAATTCTACAGTTGGGAATTATACATTAGAGTTGGCTTTACTTTAATTCTACACAGTCAGGCTACAAATAGACCCAAACCCTCCTTAACAAGCGGCGGTCTGTGTGTCGGATGTACTGTCATGAATTCGCCGAAATGGTACTCGGGTTCCTAGAGTTGTTGTTGTTGTTGCAGTCGCTTCTTTCTATTAAAGTGCTTGGTTTTGACATTGACGCCGCATATCAGAAGTCACGTTGCGTTCGAGACAGCAGTTTTGTTTTTATGATCGCTTGCTTTGCTCGTCATCTATATTACTTGTCGCTCGCTCTCCCGAAAGCTTCCCAGATTTGCAGATAACGTTTTTTATGAGCAGCATCATCTCTCATTACCTCTGGCATGAATTCGCTTAATGACAGCTGAGATATTCCTGGAGTGCTTATGACCTGTTGCCCTCTTTGATCGCCCTGTGAGTCCTGGAGAGCGTTTTAATACTGATGATCACAGTAGGATGTTATATAGGTTAGGTCTTTTACAACTCTGATGACGGTTATTCTTTCAGAAAGCTGAAGAATATGGCAGCTTGTGCTAGTGGGCACAAGCAGCGAGGCCCATAAGCTGGCTTTATGTGTGGCTCATAGTCCTGTATTCAAACTTAAACTGTGACAACTAGAGTAGACTCTCAAAATGTTTTACATCCAAAAATGAATATGGCACAGGGAGATCTTCCTACTAAACAACATTTTTGAGCAGGTCCTCACTCACCGTGAAGACATGGTTTAGTGATTATGTCAGTGTATATTTTCAGGGAATACTTGCCTTTTTGTCCAACTAATGAAATGATAAATAGATTATTTAGTTTTAAATAGTTTGCTCTTGAATGGCCTTAATTTTTCAGAAAGTTGAGCATAAATATATTTATAGTGTTTTTTTTGTTGACAGCCTATGGGTAATGTAGAAGTTTAAGAGACTTCAATAATTTCCACTTGCATGCTTGCTGGTTTTCGTTGTCTGTCTTTTCTTTTTTGGTTGTTCACAAATAACAATTGGATGAAGAAAATTTACACTGAGATCAAAATAACCTGGAACTTTGTTTGAAATTATACTCTCACACACACACATACTATGCAAACATTATATAGTCTTTTTATCTTCTTTCCAGCATCCAGAGGGCAGGAAATGCAAATTAGAATGGGTTTGTTTTAGAATGAATAGACATTATCATAACATTTTAAATATGGGTGCACCGATGGATCTGCCCCGAGTTCCTTAACTTTGGGACACTGGTGAGCAGCTGATACTTGCATGAGAAGCCAATCTTATCTACCTCGGCCAAGGTCTAAAAGTCAACCTCTTTTGAATAATCAGTAGACAATTAAATTTGCACCTTTAAACGTGCACATCATTTTTCTAAAATGTGTTTTTAGGTAAAGCTTCTACTTGCTGTCAGGGCTAAATCTGAGCCAGTTGGTTGTCTGCCAATACTGTTTTTTGTTTTTGTTTTTTTTTTTTTGCTTTGAATATTCCAACAGGTTTACCAAATGTTGAATGTCTGTTACTGTGTTAGTTTTTGCTTTTTTGCAGTATAATCTTGTAGAGTAACTATCCTTCCATCATGAATTTAGAATTAAACTTGACAAGACAAGAAGGTCTGGAATGTGAGATAATTTTGATGTGAGCCAGAATGTCTTTTTAAACCCGTTGTATTTTGCAATGGGTTTAAGAAGACATTCTTTATTTGTTTTGCATGTGAAAAAAATGTGTTCAGTCCAACTCTTTCTGCCTTCACATTTGAAAGATCAATACATCCTACTCTATAAATGGCAAACTGATTGCTTTCATTCATACAAGCTGCTGTCTGTATCATCCGCGTTACTTTAGCTCGAGACGTAGAAGGCCGACCTGTTTGCCACCCATTAGATTTCCTCCTTTATTTTCCTCTGTTTGCTTCAATTGACCTCTAATTTATTCCCAAACCTAATGGATAACGTTGCCTCTATTGATGATGTGTCTTCCATCAGATGGTTGATCTCTTTTTGTTTGTCAGGCTGTGGAGGAGTTCCTGAGAGAAGTGAGGAGCAGGGAGCTCCCCCACAGCGCTGGGCTCGTCTCCCAGCCTACAGCTGTTAAGTTTCTTATGGCCCGCAAGTTTGACGTCTCCAGAGCCATCGATCTATTCCAAGCATATAAGGTATGCTTTGTTTCATTCCCTGTTTTTTACTTACTTGTACTTTCTTAAGTCCTATTAAGATACGTTTTAAAAATATATCCATTCACGGTGTGCCATTTTCTTTCTAACTGCATTAAGTGTTCAAATCAGTTCAGCAAAAATATTTCAGTGTTGGAACAGATCACATGTTATGGTGAAATACTGATGTGTACTGCTGTTAGATCGGAACTTTTTTTGTCATTAAAGATTGTAGAAAGTTTGTTTTTGATTACATACTGAGAAACTGTTGATCTATTTCAGTTCTAGTTCATTTCAGCCACAACTAGCATTGCATAGTGAGATGATAGTCCATTATGGAAGGAATGGCCTGTGCTCCAACAGAATATAGTTTGTCATTTTAGACACTGATTGGCCTTGCACCCAGGAATTGCATTGAACAATCTAGTTTTAATCGGGTCAAACTGCATAGATGTGAGGCTTTTTGCAGATGAATATAAATATTTATTCTCCTCCTATGCACCAACAATTGGCCCCACTCTCAAAATCTGTGGTTTTGCCCCAAATCGGTCCATGAATCATTTGATGACTGTAGTTAGTCCTTTTTCTCCTACTTCCATTAGTTTCTGCACACTTTCTTAAACCTCCACTGTGGGAAGTTAGCTAATCTTTTTTGTGTAACCTTAACTACATGCTATGGAGTCTTTTAAATACCAAAGTGCTATGTCATTCAGTCCATAGATGTCCAGTCTCAGAGCTGATATAAATCCCTCTGATGCATTGAGTGCCATTTGCACAACAATCTAGGTTTTCTACATCTGTATTCCTGATTCTTTTTACAGAAAGCAATCAAAAATGTTTGCAACCACAGCAAAATCCTTTCCTATGAAAAAGAAAACGTGGGTCTGCTGCCCTGTTAGTTTGAGTCTGATATGTGGCAGCAGACCTATTAATAGCATTTTAGTGTTTGTGCTTTGAATAGCGTTTGCTTGCTTTTAAATATTTACTATCTCCCTTTTGAATCCCTCATTTCTTCCTCTGTAATTTTCACGAATACATCTTTTTTTCATGTTCTATGACAATGATTCTCCTCTGTCTGTCCTGTGTTTTGATTAGAATACCCGGATCAAAGAGGGTATCATCAATATAAACCCCGACGAGGAGCCCCTCCGCTCTGAGCTGCTGAGTGGCAAATTTACAGTCCTGGTTAGTACTCATGCAGTTGTTGGAGCATAATACAAAGGAACAACATGTGTCTTGCACCCCAGTCTAAAGGAGAAGAACAAGCTTTTAGAGGACTTTTATTGCAATGTTCTCTTCAGACCTGACTGATTAACATGTGTAGAGCAATAGCAACATTTTATTTAATGTGCATTGTTTTTGTTTGGATTTTTCTTTATTTTTTTATGACCTGTTGGTGGATCACACCAGCCTGGCCGAGATGCTAATGGTGCTGCCCTGGCACTCTTCACTGCTCGCCTCCATCGGCCAGACATCACCACCCACAAAGCTGTTCTGCAGGCCATCATCTATCAGCTGGATAAAGCCATAGAGAGGTGAGGCATCGATATTCAGTTTTCTGTGATCAAACTTGGTTGTTGCTCTTTCATTTTTTTTTGTTGTCAGATGCTTAATTTATAAGGTATTAACATTTTCTGTTTATGATGTTATATATTTTTAACATACTAAAAGTATCTAATAACGCATAAGAAAAACTAAATGCAGGCATTTTCTGACGTTTTTGCAAATTTGTCTTAATAAAATAGCTCAGCTTCAGTCAGACTGGAGGCTGAGTGTGTGTGTGAATATCAATTTTCAGGTTATGCCTCAGATTCTGAATTGGTTTTATGGGTTTCTGTTATGTATTTGTAACACATGGACATGCTTTGATGTAAACCTACGTATCTCTGACTGTATGTTGAGGGTCATTGTCCTGCTGAAAGATAAACTTCTACCGTTGAGCCTCCAACCTTCTTTTTGCTGCCGTCTTTGTGAACAGATCATTTCACTGCTAATTCATAACATTGCAGTTTTGCTAAATTGTGCTGTTGACCGTAGGATGCTTTTACTGACCAGGAGTCGGTTAATTAATGCCAGTAAGAAGCTGTTTCCAGTCTTCTTTCTGCCATGTTTCACTTTTTCAAACATGATCTCATGAAGCATGTTGATACAGTTGCAAAGGAGGTAGAAGCAACAACTGGTCATTAAGTATTATAAAATTAAAGCGTATATGCAAATCAGAATATCCTGAAACAGTAATTTAAATAAAAAATCTTTTTCCCTCTCTCTCTTTTAGTCATTTTTTTGTTGTTTTTAGAATTGCTTGGAAACAAAATTTAAAATTAAACTACTTCAGTTCTATGTTCTTCTTAGGTGATATTTGTATATGCCCAGATTAAATAACATGCATCTCTGTTTGACCGATTAAGTGACTTCTAAATGCAGTTTTTTGCAGGTACATCTGAAAGTTATTCCCTTAATATATTGACTGCCTGCTCCACTGCTGCACTGTATCCTGCCAAATAGTTTTATAGGAGTATCAGGCTAAAGAGCTGGATATAAATGTATACCATATCTTTTTGCTTCTACTGGAGCTAGGTGATACTTTGTGTTGGTCCATTTCACAAAATTACATAAAAATAAATTTAAGTTTGTATACAGTGAGGAAAGATGTAAAGAGAAAAACAAAATCATGGGCTATGAATACTTTTGGAAGGTGCTATGAACACGTTTTGAAGATAAACAACAAAAGTTTAGCAGAATTACATAATTTTTTCAGTCATGTTGAGTTGATCTTTTCGATCTTGCTCTTTTTTAGTGTGACCATCTTGTTCTTTTATTTGCAGTTTGGAAACTCAAAGAGACGGACTCATATTTATTTATGACATGACAAACTCAAGTTATGGAAATTTTGACTACGAGCTCTGTGTCAAGATTCTGAATTTGCTCAAGGTAAATATACATACTTATTTATGCATTTGTGTGTTTTCTGTAATGAAGAACCTGTTTTATTTTGTGCGTCTCCTTCCATTCCTCAGGGGGCATTTCCTGCCCGATTAAAATGTGTCTTCATTGTGTCCTCCCCACTTTGGTTCCGAGCGCCGTTTGCAGTTCTTCGACTTTTTGTCAGAGAAAAGCTGAGGGAAAGGGTGTGTGCATAGGATTCCCTGGGTGCACATTTATTAAGTCAGGTAATAGTTTTTTATAAAGTATTTTTCTTCCTCCCAGGTATCTACAGTGAGAGCTCACGAGTTGGTCAGTCATATTCCAGTCTCCTCCCTCCCTGAGCATCTTGGTGGGACATCCCAGTACAGCCACGTGGCCTGGATACAGTCCTGTGTTAACATGCAGTCCAACACCCCCCTGGGTGACACACAGGAACACGACACACACGACTGCGTGGGAAGCCTGTTGCGCTCCTACAGCTTGGACAATAGCAACGCAAGCATTGGTACGGTGCCTTCCCACTCCCTCCAGGGTACTGAGCAAGCCGTGGCTAACGCCAACTGCTACGATGACAACAATGCTAACCCTCAGAACCACATTGTCGGTGTGGAGGGCAGGACTCAAGGCCCAGGCCAGTACCAACAGGGCTCCAACTCCAGCGCAGACAAGTCGCAGGGGAACCACCAGCACTGGAACGGTACGGCCTTAAGCGGAGCCAACACAGGCGTTGGTCCCAACTCAAACGTGAACGGCCGTGGCTGCCGAGCCCCTACGCAGTCAGACACTCCCCCCAACACGCCGCTGTCACAGAAAGCTGATGACGACCCAGCAGCTGGCATCACAACAAACCCCGCCAGCCGGTTTCAGAACGAAGCTGTGAAGGAGGAGGAGGAGGACGGAGAACGGGAAGGGGTTCCTCCGCTGCCTCAGAAAGCTCTGCCCCGCCCACCCAACCAGCCTGCATCGCAGTCTCCACCCCTGTCTTCGTCATGGGGTCCGGATGACGATGGGAATCGTTACACGGAGGTATCGGTTCACATGCCGGACAAGGGAGGAATGACTGTCCGTCAGCTGGTGGAGTACGTCAAGAGGAAGAAGAAGAAAGGGATTTACCAGGAGTACGAGGACATTCGCAAGGAGCCTCCTGCCGGCACCTTCGACTATTCCAAGTAAGTCTCAGTCTGTTTCACTGAGTCTAATGACAATATCATTTAGGAAAACTGTCCAGACAGGAAGATTCACACCAGTCCATACGACCTCAGACTGAACTCCTAACTGTTTTTACAGGAAAATATCAAATCAGATTAAAAACCGGTACAGTGATGTTCTGTGCCTGGACCAGTCACGGGTCAGACTCTGCCAACTCTGTGATGATGAAGATGAGGTAATAATCTTATCCTTTTTGTTATCTCTGGCCTAATATTTTCTTTTATTTTCAGATAAATACATGTGAATTAATTAAGACTCTCTTGACAAAATCTGCATATATTTAAAATTCTGTTTTCTGTTGCTTTTCAAAGTATTTTTGCCCTTCTCACATTTTGCCAGATTACTACCACAAACGTTAATGTATTATTTATTAAATGTTTTTATGTAATATGATGCTCTGAAAAGCACATATTGCCTGGAATTGTATCTTTTATGTTTTTCCGGTTCAGTCAGACTGGATGGAGTGTTTGTAAAGATCAGTTTTTGCCATATGTTTTTCCTTTGCTTTTGCCTTGACATTGATCAGATTAGTCTGAGGCATAGACATGCTTTTATCCAAACAATTTTTTTGAAGCTCTGTTTTAGATTGTCCTGCAGAAATCACTTTTGGCGGGGAAAAAAAAATTAAGCCATTATTTTAGGAAGGTGGTAATAATTTCTTTATTATTGCCATTATTGAGCCGCTAATGGCAATACTGTCAACAGTTTCTCTCATCTCAGCTGTGGATTTCTGCAGCTCCTCCAGAGTTACTTTGGTCCTCTTGTTTAATTAATTCTCTCCTTTCTTGTCATATTATTTTGGTTTGTAGTCGTTCAATTTCTTAAGAGTTCTTTGTTCAAAGCTTGCAGTTGATTTTATTTGGGGGTTTATACAAGAATTAGGCTAGAGACAAATGTGCATCTCTTCTTCAAGTTCTTTATATTTGACAACCATATACAAGTTTCTGCTTCACAAGTGCAATCTGCTTTGTGGTCTCTGGTCACATAAAATCCCAATGAAAAGCATTGAAGCCTGATTTTGTAACTTGACAAAATGTGTGAAAAGTAGAAGGGGTATTTATGGTTTTGTACTACACTATAACCACATTAATCCTTTTCATCAGAATCCACTATAGCTGTTCGTCACATTGTCTATGAACCCATTTGTGTACTTTGTATAACAAAATATTAATAAAATGTTCATAAATATCATTAATAATATTAAACATTAATAATAATTTGCTGTTCTCCTGCCAGAGGATGTTGGGCTGTTACCTGAACCTGCCTTTGTTTTGTTTTTATTTTTTCAGACATCAGATTACATAAATGCCAGTTTCATGGATGGGTACAAGAGAAGCAATGCCTACATCGCTACTCAAGGTTCAAAACTCTTTTTGTTTTTCTTTATGGATGTTTTGTCAAAAACTGTAGACCAGTAAGTTGGTTCTGAGATCTTCTTAGTTGACTACTGTTTTAATACTTACCACTGTTGCAAACTAACACTCAGTGTTTTAGTATTAAGCGAACAGTAGACATAAACGGTACAGAGGAACAATTTTTCTTATCATGTCTCGATTCTGAATTTACTTGATTCATGTTTTGCTCAGGTAAACAAACAGTGATTTTTATTTTTTTTTAACTGCATTTGATATTACTTACTTGAATAACTGTGAAATGATTTTTTGGTTAAAGTGGTGAGGAAAGGGAACTTTAAAATGTGGCTCTACTATTATTAATGTATTTTAAAACCTGCCACATGGTGAACGCACTACCTGCCTTTTGTGTTGTGAACTGCAAATAGTGATGCACGTCTCGTGTGTGACTACAAGCCGCTCTGTTGTTTTCCTCTCGCTAGTTTAGGGTTAAAAACTCTTTCTAGAAATGTGATCAGTTCCTGTTAGTAGCGAAGTGAGATAAGAAATGCTGTTGATCATAAACGTTTCAAATAGGGTTTATTAATTCTGAGACATGTAGACATCCGTTTGTCAGATAAAGACATATTCAGTGATTTGTGGAGTTAAACTTCTAAAATTAATGTTTTCTATTTCATATATATATATAAATTCCTTTTCTAATCCATCTTAAGAGCCACTGTGTAAAGATTAAAGAGTAACTGAAGGCTTTGGAGCTGCAGGTTTCAGGGCTCGTTCCTCAGCAACATGAAGCCTTTTTATTACTATGACTTTCTGTCCTTCAGGTCCGTTGCCAAAAACATTTGTTGACTTCTGGCGAATGGTATGGGAGCAGATGGTACTTATCATTGTCATGACCACCAGGTGAGACTTTATAATATCTATTGATGTCTTGATTGTCATAAAAACATTTTTGCAACATGCATGGAAACGCAGAATTGATGGCTAAATACTAAGTAAGCCTTTACCATGGTTTTCTTAGGGTTGTAGAGCGTGGACGGGTCAAATGTGGTCAGTACTGGCCGCTGGAGGAGGGTAGAACTGAACAGCATGGATACTTTATGGTTAAAAACACACACATCCAGGTGTTTCAGGACTTCAAGCTCTCCCATCTTGAACTATACAACACACAGGTAGGTTCATGCACAGGCTTGCATAAATTTAAAGCTGTTTAAGATTTATAAGAGATTTAAAAGAAAAAAAGTAATATCAGTTTCAGTTATGGGGGAGCAGGTGAGATTATTTTTTGTGCGCCCAGCCAGTTTGCAAGATTTAATTTTTTAATATATTTTTTTTTTACGTGTGTTTGTAGTCTGGAGAGAAACGCGAAGTTTGTCACTACCTCTATGTCAGCTGGCCAGACTTTGGGGTGCCTAAAAGTGCTTCAGCTATGTTGGACTTTCGTGAGCATGTACTTGAAAGAAGGAAGGCAGCAGTGCAAAGCTTGGGGTCCAGCTGGAGGGGCCCTCCAGGGGGCCCTCCGGTGGTCGTGCATTGCAGTGCTGGCATCGGCCGGACAGGTAAACACAACTATTGTCAAGTCACCTCACCTGAAAACACCTGCAGTTACAGTAAATTTTGTAACCATTTGATGTCATGATGAATTTTACATGACTGGGTGAGTTGATGCTTTATGTGATGCAGCTAAATTCCAACACTGCCTTATTTTCATTCAAGTCTGCATACTTCATGTTTTTAAAATGTTGGATGCAAGTTCAGTTTAAGTAAAAAAAATACATCTATATTTATTATACATTTTGAATGTTTGCATTTGCCTCTGTATTCTATTGAGTGTTGCTCAGTTATCTATCTCTTCTTCCTTCCTTCCTTCCTTCCTTTTAAGGCACATTCTGCACACTCGACATCTGCCTGTCACAGCTGGAGGACGTAGGCACAGTAAACGTTCATCAGACGGTGCGAAGGATGCGCACGCAGAGAGCTTTCAGCATCCAGACCTGGGACCAGTACTATTTTTGCTACACTGCCGTCATAGAGTACGCCCAGCGACATGGGAGACTGAGCCCAGTGCAGTGGTCCGACTCAGAATTAGAAACGGACAGCGAGTGAGACACACTTGGCATGGATGGTTAGTTGAACATAAACAGAAGTTATAGGAATAAATATGAGAGGAGCAGCATTTCTTAGTAAAGGATGGAGGAGATCCTTTGACCATAAAAGAGAGAGAGACGATGGAGACTCCAACCGTTGCTCTTCCCTCACACAAGATGCAGCTGAAGAGCCGGAGCAGAAGATGCAGTGCAGGAGAGACTATGCACTGCAGCAGCGATAAGCAAGCTGGCCTGCCAATATCCAAGCCCCCTTTTTTTTTATTAAGCAAACTACAGAGGGGAGGGGGCTTGGCCTGCCCTCACACACGCCACGTTGACAAAAGCGTTGTACGACCTGTAGCATTTTTATATTGACTTGCACATGAGGAATGATAAACTTGAACTTTTACCCCTTCAAGCCCTCCGAATCCAAGTATCAGTTCCTTTTTATAATTCTTGTTCCTTTTCAAACAAGTCTGGTTACAGATGAAATGCGACATGTGTGAAAAGGTGAAACTTGAAAACATTTCTTGTTTTATTTTTTTGTTTGTTTGTTTTGTTTTTTGCTCATTTAAGAAGAAATGGTTTTTGGTGAGACATTTTGTGACTGACTATTTGTGAGCCATTTTGTTCATTTCCATTTTATTCAACTATTTCATATCCATTTTTATTTGATGACATAAGATTTATATGCGCTTCTTATTTGTGCATATTTAGACTAACTTTTTAAAGCCAAAGTCTTCACCCTGAATGCTTGGATGTACTCCTTCCTGAGATCTTATAGACTGAAATCCTCATATATTCCTCTAACATACATGTATATTTTATTGCGCATAATAACATCCTCCGAAATACAAGCTTGCCTAGCGGAGTATAATTGACTTAACCTTGAGAGAGAAGGACTATGTAGCAACCAGACTGAAAATAACTGGAGTTCTGGTTTTTAAACGCATCTTTTTTGGCAAATCTCTGAGTCAGGTTCTAACATCACATTGCTGATATATGCTGAACATACATTAAGACTGGACGTTCTTGAGTAATTTGGCCTTAATCCAATTCACTGCCTCAAACAGAGCCTTGCAGAAGTATTTATACCCCTTCAACTGTTTCACATTTTTCTCCCATCACAACTGCAGACATCCTTGTATTTTAATAGAATTTTTGTGTTATAGACCAAGACAAAGCATTTTATAATGTGAAGTTAGGACATGGTTTATAAAAGTTTGTGCAAATGAAAATCTGTGGTGTACATTTTTATTTCATTTCAAAAATATATTTCTTGCTACTTTTCCACGCAGGACAGATTTGTGAATTGCTAATGGTTGTGTCTGTCAGCAGGTTCTCTCACCTAACCTGCTGATCTAAGGGCGTTTAAAACAGTGCATCATTGTTCTTCCATCTCATAATTATAAGCAACTTTGTTGATCAATCACATAAAATTGTATTAAATGCAATGTGGGTTGCTGTTGTGGTACAAGATGTGATATAGTTCAGTGAGATTGAGTACTTCAGCAAAGCACTGTACTCGTCAAAACAAAATCACCTTTTTAACTTGTAATTCTCTTCTTTTTTTAATCTTCCTCCCTTGACACAATAGTTGTTTGATTCTTGAGGCGTTTTGTGCCTCGGATAACGGTGCCTTCATGTTTTCCTTAGTGTAATATCTTGCTAGTGTGTTGTAAAGCCCAAACTAGTTCACTTGCTTACTGCACATTATGTGTGTCACAAAGGACGTCCAGTTTAGAGCACACTACTTCAGAAAACAAAGTAGTGTAGTATTTAGTAGTAAGTTCTGGTTTGAGACATGGCTATAGATTCATCTTTTGACCTCAGGGGGTAACTCTAGTTTCTTTTTTTTCTTTGTCTTTTTTACGTGTCAAAGATCAGTTTCTGAGTTTGTCTCTGATAAATGATCATTTAAGAAAAACATCCTTTTTTGTATTTTTTTAACTGTATTTTATCCTACTGTATTTGTCTTTGTACTTCTTCAATATCAAAGTCCGTGAATGTTGGTACGATGCTACAAAGAAAACAGACCAGTTATTACATATAATAAGCTGAACAAATCTCAAGGGGAGTGAAATGTATATTTTTTGTTCTAGACGGATACATTTTGTTGAAAATTGTAAGTTGTCATAATATTTTCAGTACTAACATGTAAAAGTGGTGTTTGTCCAACTTTGGGCAGCTTTTCTTTGGGGTGGGGGTCTGTAACTCCTTTTATTTTTTTTTCTTTGAGGTTTTATTATAGAACCCTTTAGTAAGGATGGTGTTACCATCCAGTTATCTCATACCCTAAGCCAAGGACATAGCAAAAAAAAAAGCTAACACAAGGAATAATTAGCAAAAAAAAAAACTATCTTAAACATAAGCACCTGCCATTTCTATTGTATGTATAAAAGGAGTTAATCAGCATGGAAAGAGCCTTGAATGTTTTTAGGGTAATGGTGTCAAAAGATAGTCAAACGTACATGGATATTTTCTTGTGAATGTGGACCCTGCAACCCTCAATGCCAAAGGCCCAGGCTCACCTTATTTTTTATTTTATTATTTTTATTTTTAACATTCTCAATAGCCTTCTTGCATGGACACTACCAGTACAGCCTTTCATTCATAGAGCAATTCCCCAAGTGTTCCCCAGAGCACATGGAGAACATTGCTAACATTTATGTAAAGCCATGTCAATATGAGAAAGTGTATGGGGGAGTGCTGGTCCCTGTGCTTTTACTTTTAATTTTATATGGCAAAGATGGAACGCAATTTGGACTGGTCTTTGTTTTTCACATTTCAGTGCTTTAAGTTAATGTGACTGAATTATGGCCTTTTACATGCTGTCAACCCATTAAAGCAATGATCTTACTATCTTGAATGAATCCAGACCTGGTGTTGTATCCACTTGACCAAATAGATGTGAACATTTAAAGCGTATTTTCACTTCACTGCTGACTTTTACATTGTTTACAGATAATTATGGCAGTAGCTTAAATTTTTGAACTTTCAGTTTGGGCAGACATTTGTTTTACAACTAACATTAAACTTGTATTTAATGAAACAGAATATATCATTGATGTAGTTCAGTAAAATAAAGGCAGTTCACAAAGTGAAACGGTAATATATTTCAAGTGTTTATTTCAGTTAATTTTCATGAAAACCCAATATGTGTCACATTCTTGGAAAATTACTGCACTGAGATTAATAAGCAGAACTTTGAAAGCAGAAATGCTATGGCCTACACACAATCATTGGGAAAACTGATGACTGCTGGCCAGTATAGACAATGAATTCCTTAACCAGGATGATCAGCCACAAAAGATTATTGCTCAAGATGTTGGCTGTTCAGTGTGCAGTATGCAAAAGGTACGCAAAGCTGCTTGAAGTTCAGTTTCTACAGCCAGTGATAATTTTCTGACTATGATTATCTACTGGTGTTGATCTGCTGTATTTTATTACATCTAAAGTCAGAGCAGGACATTTTCAGTGCATTTCACTGTTGACTAGCTTTATAAAAATGGTAATTTAATTATCCAATTGGACATGATGTCTTCCCATATGGCCAAAACCAGCTCAGCAATAACAACCATGGAATCACTGTGATGATTTGTAAGCAAACCGGCTGTACCAAAACCAAAACTCCACAGAGCATCCATGGAGCAATGTCCAGACAGAGGATGAAAGACACAGAACCAACAGTACAGCTGAGATGAAGGCTGAGGTTTCTCAACTCCTCACTGCATCGATGAAGGAGTTAATGCGAAGGAAATTTAGGTTTTGTTAACTGTAAGCCACATCACAATGAAAAGAAATAAAAGTATGAAAATTATTCTGCAATGTATTTTTAATATAAACTTCACTTTTTGAAGTTATTAAAATAAATGTTTTTGATGATATTCTGCTCCCAACCAGCTTGAATTTATGTCCTCGATGTGTTTTGCAATATGGAATGTACTTTAAAGCAGGCACAAATTTGATAACAAATATGTTCTGTTGAAAGTAACTTTATAATATGCAAGTTTTAATTAAAGTAAAATCAAGTGTGTAAACATTTGCTACAATAGGAAGTAAAACATTTCAGATCCTCCTTAGTTTTCTTCAACCTGTAGAGAAAGTCTAAAAAGCATGTCTCCGTGTATCAGTGTTTCAACAAAACTTTTTTTCTTTGGAAAGCACTACAAATTTCAAAGGCTAAATAATTCCTAAAAATGTTATAAGGGGTTTTGGTGGATGAATCTTAGTTAAATTATTCTTTTTGTGGGTCGTTTTATCCTGTAGTACCACATTTTTCCACAAGGGGTTGAACAAACCGGAAACAGGAAATGTCGTCAATTGACGGGCGAAATTCAAACTCCTGTAACCAAACATCCTCGAGGTAAGTGTTTCTTCATTCGACTTGATGGTTTACGTCTGTCTCTAACTACATAAGGTAATTTCAAAGTACGGAGGAGTTTATCGCCTGTACCGAATGACATTGTAGCACTGTAACTTCATGCCAACAATAGTTTTCTGGTTGTGCTAACGCAAGTTAGCAGCCAGCAAACGTTAGCTGCCTGGCACAGAAAAGAAGGTTAAAACCAAAAATAAAAGTGGTTTGAAAGTTTGCATTATACGTCGATGTCGGCGGTGAGGTGATAAGTGAATCTGTTTCCGCAGTGAGGATTATCTTTGGGTCGCTGGAAAAAGGAGGATGCCTGTGGAGAGGACGGAAGACCGCGGAGCCGCAGAGCTCCACAAATATTATGAGATCTATGAGACAATCGGCTCAGGTGCTGTGTTAAAGTGTTTTATGTTTGTATCGATTCGTCCCGAATGCGGCGGTTCTGAACCTTGTTTATGTTGCAGGTGGCTTTGCTAAAGTTAAACTGGGCCGACATCTGCTGACAGGAGAAAAGGTTGCCATAAAGATCATGAATAAAAAAGATCTCGGGGTGAGACACAAATAGACCTGTTCGTTAAAACTGTCCAGACATGAAATTTGGATTTCACTTAAAAAAACAGCAAAATTACTTTTACAAAACATTGTGAGGCTACCTAATACTGCTCTCCGTCCTGAATGATAAGATACAAATAAAATGAGAGTCAATAGTAATAATGATTAGGCTGTATAATAACATCAATATCGCGCTAAATATAGATATTTTCTTTCCTAGAAAAAAAATCGATATTCATCTGCAAGTATTGTAACATCCAACTGTCACCTTTCTCACTCATTGCTTGCTTC
>CAEGAF010163929.1:0-10598 GCA_903067075.1 Micropoecilia bifurca | reverse complement strand
TCCAACTTTATAACAGTCACAAAATGTCACCAAAATCACTCTGTCCCTCTAAAATCTTTCAGAAAACCGCAAAAGTGTATTGAATTGTATAGTTTGCTGAATATCACAATATATATATCGTATCATGGGCAGAATATCGTGTATCGTATCGTGAGATTATTGTATCACTACAGCCCCAACACACGCGCACATGGACCAAATGAAACAAAAATGAAGTTCTGATTTGAAATCTATAGGACTCTTCTTCCTAAGAGGCGCTGCTATAGAAACAGCACAACAAAGGAGTGTTAATTTGCTCCAAGAACAGAAGGAAACGGCCAGGTTCACTTTGCACCTAATGAATGAATCTGACACAAACAGATGGAGACGAGGAGCAAATGAACACATCAGAATCAAACGCAAGGAAGGAGTCGGACTGAACGGTCCAGGAAATGCAAATCATGGGTCAACTCTGCTTCAGATCTCTGAGAAAGAAGCAAGAGCCAAAATCAAAATCCATGAGAGGGAAGAAGATCCTGAATGGAAAATTGGTAGGAAACATTAGTGAGGCTTTAGTCGACTTTGAAGGTCGAAATTATGACTTCGAACGTCGAAATTATGACTTTAAATCTCATAATTATGACTTTGAAAGTTGAAATTATGACTTTAAATCTCAATTATGACTTTGAAAGTCAAAATCATGACTTTCAATGTCATAATTATGAGTTTGAAAGTCGAAATTATGACTTCTGAAACAAATCAGCATTTGTAATAACTGGAGAAATAAAAATACTCTGCAGCCAAAAAATGAAAACCAACTCCCACAGACATCATAAAACGATTTTTTTTCATTTCCTGTCGCCTGTTGCTGGTTGGACCCAAACTCTCTCCCAGCAAACAATTAGCGTGCTTTTCCTGTTTGCATTCACACCCAGAGACCAGCAGTGCGACGCTTCACCTTCCAGAGCGTTTTATGCAAATAGCTCTCGGTGATGCAGCGCGGCGCTGGAAGAGGTGTTGGCCTACAAGTGAAAGCATTTTTCTGCAGAGTGTTTACTTTAATACAAGTGCACTCACTCTGAATTATTCTGAAATAACTCGTTCTACATGAATTGGCGAACAATCTTTTTTTTCCACTTCGCAGAAAAATAAATTTCCATCTAGCTGTGCAGTTCATGGAAATCACAGATCTTTCAATCAGCCACAATTACTCAGTATTCAGGAAAACATCTTAGGAGGAAGGAAATTCAACGTTTGGTGTAATTAATCACTTGTAACAAGAAAAATATACATTTGGCAAAACCGCTGATTGATGGGACAATTAATATAGAACAAATACAGCTGAAGCATTTTTATTTATTCTTTACTTTTCACTTAGAAGTTTAAATTAATTTTAATCATTAAATTATGACTTGTCTAAGCTAAACAGGAAATCATAATTTTGACTTTCAAAGTCATAATTTCGACTTTCAAAGTCAAAATTATGACTTTAAATCTCATAATTATGACTTTGAAAGTCGAAATTATGACTTTGAAAGTCGAAATTATGACTTCTGAAACAAATCAGCTGGTATCATTCTTGGTATCATGGGGTTAAAATCATGACATCAAACTCTTCAAAAAAGGAAAGACAAGCGAGCTGCATGTTAATCTTCATAACAAGTGAGAAAATGGTGTCAAGAACATTTTTACTCATCAAAGCTTGCTTAATTGTGACTATTTTTGTGAGCATGCTCAGTGAGCTGGGTGGTAAAACAAAAATCTCCAAAGCAACCTTTTCTAAAAACTTTGTACCGGGGATTTTTACTTCTACTTTTTGTCTTTCGGACATCCGTTGTAATCTTTTACAATGCGTAACCATGGAAACAATGTAATCGTTTTAACAAGCGGGACTAAATAACCCCTGAACTACAACCCCAAACCTCAGAGGAGATCTTCTTAACCGGTTATAATGGGAGAGAATCTTGTCTCCTACTCCAACATCTCTCTGCCCGAGTTTCTGACCAAACGTAGAGATTTACAAAGAAGCAGCAAAAGCAAATGAGACGGATTAGCAGTGCTTTCCAACAACTGCTGCTGTCATCCAGGACGTTTCACTGAGGAATATCATGCATGTTATCCATCACATGCTAAAGTCTTCAGTCAGAGGCCTCTTGGGAATCATTTGCAGACTGACTGCTACTGCGAATCACAACGACTAAGAAAATGCTTAAAAAATAAGACTTTTGACCGCATTTAATTTCCCTTAGGGAATTTAACTGAATTGAAATGATGCCCTTAAATAAAATTCTCTGCTCCAGTTGGCTTTAACAGCCACCCACTTAGTAAATAGAGTGTTATTGAATTGAACTGAATTGATTTAGACATCATTTGCCAAACACTTGCTCAGGAGCCAGTTAGTTCAGTAAAATATGAGATTTCCTAGTGTCAGATCTAAGATTGAGGAATAAATTGGTGAAAAAGCAGCTTATCACCACTGTTAAGTACAGTAGAGAATCTGTGGTGCTGTGGGTCCATTTAAAGTTGGACCTAACTTAAATTTTTAGTGTGAAATTAAGCCACACATTCATTTGACACTGTTGCCAAGGATGCCAGCAAACATTCCCCGTTTAGTTTCTGCTGCCAGGCGGAAGAAACGAACAGCAGCTCCTCCCTGAGGTTCCGCTCTCAGCCTCACTAATTCATCCAAACAAGAATTTAATTTCCCCAACACTCATCCGTCACAATCCTCCAGATCTCTGCTTCTCCTCCAGACCAACCAGCTGTCACCTGCAAGCAAGCGAACGGGGCGGCGGGTCTCAGAGCAGCAGAGACGGTTTGGGTCGGTCGTTTCATCGCCCGTGACGACGCCCGACTGCATCTGTTAGCTGCTTAGCAAACCGCCTGCAGGGCAGCAATCTCCTCAGATTCCCCTCCATCGATATCAGATTCCAGACCTGAGGGACGGACGGCTCTGAGACTCCAGACCCCTAGAGTTCAGGAACTACCACCGAGAATCAGGGCCACCTTGGATAGAGCAGGACGAGAACATTTCTGCCAAAACGCTCAAAAGGAAAAGGAGATTTCTGATCTTAAAATGTCAAAAAAATTGGCTAGAAAAAAACCCTGACATTTTGAGATTAAGCTCAGACATTTTTAAAAAGACATGAAAATTTCTAAGTTTGAAAAGTTGAACATTTGCTAAAACAAACAGAAATTTAAAGAATAATCTGAGAAATTTTACAAGAAAAAAAACAAGAAGCTTGAAAATTAGAACATTTGCTAGAAAAATCTGAGATTTTGAGGTTAATCTCAGAAATATTTTTTATTTTTCAAATTTCTGATTTGAAAAGTCAAATGTTAAAAAACTCATAGAGTAATGATCATAGACTAATAATCAGATAATAATCTCATATTTTCTAGAATTTTTTTAAATTCTGAGTTTCAACAGTGAAAAATTTCAATTTTTTTTCAAAACTTTCCGACCGCAATCACACAATTGAAATTTTTTTCAATTTTTTTCACTTTTCAAACTGAAGTTTTCATGTTTTTTCTGAATTTTTAAAAAATTTATTTCGAAATTTCTGATTTGTTAAGATAATATGCCACTTTTCAAGGTAAGAAATTTTCATGTTTTTCTAGAACATTTAGAAAAATATTAATCTATCATTTTTTTCTATCAAATTTTTAAACTCTTGTAGCTCAGAAATTTCCCAGTTTTTTTGAAAATATCAGACTGATAAAAATTTCATATTTTTTTTTAACAAAAATTCTAAAAAAAAAAATAAAAGTTAGAGATTTATCTAAAAGTTTCAGGTTTTTGTTTCTAGCAAATTTTGGACATTGCAAACTCACAAATTCTTTTCGAGAGAATATTTTATATTTATCTCAGAAATTTTTGAGATTTACCAAAAAAAATTTCTGGAAATTTTTTGACACTAATCTCACAATTTCTTAGATTTTTTTAGTATATTTTTGTCTTTTCGGGCTCACAAATTTCCCCATTTTTTCCCCAGAAAATTCATGAGGTTAATCTTAAAATCCCAGAGTGTTTTTGGGCAGAAATCTCCTCCTGTTTTTTCCCGTCCATCTTCGTTGACCCTACTGACATCTGCTGTGAAAACGTTCCGTCTCCTTCCATTAAAACCAGAGCAGCGGCTCGTCTCCAGAGCCGGGAACAGAGCTCAGCTTGTTCCGGCTCCTCCATCCAGCAGGGCCCTGCTCAAACCCGGCTCCCTCCTCCTCCCCCACCTTCCTCCCTACAACAGCAGCCGCAGCATATAAATGCGCCCTATTCTTCTTGCAGTGTGTGCATTTATTTGTGTGTCATGTTCTCATGGCCGTGGCGTTTCCTGCAGGGTTCCTCTGAGTGAGGAACTGCAAATGAAGGCTTCGCTCGTATGAAGTTGAGGAATGATTCAGCTGTTGAAGGGAGGTTTTTGTGCATCTGTTCCCTTGTAAATGTTCCTCTGTTGACCCTGGATAGTTTTTTTTGCTTCTTTTTGCAGACAATTCCAGCAGACCACCATGATTTCTTCAAAGAATAAGTGATGCAGGAAGGCAGCAGATGAGCTCAGCCTAATTAAAGGTACAGCAGATGCATTTTTTCCTCTAATTTATGGGGAATCAACTCACCTGCATGCAGCTTCCAATTCCCAAACATCTAATCGACTCATTCCAGTCCAAAACTTGGCATATTTTTTGTGAAAATATGTATAAATTCAGGTGTCAGTGTAAGCCTACCTGTTAATCTGTGAGCCTCTGCTGCAGGTCTTCGTCTTACACCAAAAAAAAAAGTCAAACACCAAAAAAAAGTGCCTCATCCAAGATTAAAAAGAAAAAAAATAGGTAAAAAAACTAAAAATGCAACATTTGTGCTGCTCTTCCTCTCAATCCAGCTGCAGGTGGCAGGAAATAACGGGTCGCTCCTCTGTGGATCCGCGTTTGTTTTTTTATTTAAACTAATCAGGAAGCACATTTAGCAGCTAAACTCCTGATTAGTGCTGATAATATAATTCCTGCCTCAGTGGGAAGCATCACCTGGTCTCCGCTGTCTGTCTGTCTGTCAGTCTGCGGCTGTAACTCCTCGGTTTCAGTCGCGGGCGGTAAATCCACGGTAGTTTCCCTTCATTCACAGCGGAGCTCCGGCGGAAGGCGTCGGCTTGTCGGAGCTCATCCCGGCGGACAATCAGCTTCCCGGCGCTCCGGTAAAAGCTGCTGCTGCTGCTTCTTCTTCTGCTTCTTCTTCTTCTGCTGCTGCTGCTGACGATGCCGCGACCCGCTCCGGCTCCCGCGAACGAGCGGCGCGCTCCCGCCGCCGCGGTGTCACCCTGGCAACGCTTTCTTCTGACCTCAATACCGCCGCGTTTCCCGTCCGACGCGCGGCGGGTTTTTAACGGCGGGCGCCGTTAACGGACCGGACGCCCCGGTTTGTCGTCTGACGGCTACGGGGGAGGAGAAAGAATTAGAGCCGGCAGGGCTTTAGTTTTATTATGTTGTCTCTTTCCGCCATGCCTCCCTTCCTCTCCTCCACGCGCATCCATCTGCATCAGCGTGACGTCAGAGGACGTTTTAAAACACGCATGTTAGTTTTTTTCTTTCTTTTTTTTTAGATTTTTCTTAGCTAGTTGTCTTGTACATTTAGCTACTTATGGGCTCATTAAATACAAAACATAAATATTTTATGGACAGCCATTTAATTAAAAAATAAATAAATAGTGCTATTAAAAATGAATTAATACAATTTTCATGAAATAAATAAACATTCCCATGGAATGAAATATTTAAATGTGAATGTTTATTTTTCCCCCTCCCGTTTTTTTTAATTAAAAATATATTAATAAATACTCCTTTAAATAAATAAATGTTTCCATGAAATAAAACATTTAAATATGAATGGGTTTTTTTCCCAACAAAATTTATTTATTTATTTATTTTTATTTCAGGGTTTCTTTTTTAATTAATTCCAAGATTTATATGAAAGAAAATGAACATGTCAATTTAAATGTTTTGCTTCTTGGGAACATTATTTATTTATTTATTGGAGATCAATAAGTTCAACAAGTTGTTTTTGTTTTTTTGTTTTCTGTTTTTTCACCTTCAGATTACCACTACACTGTAAAACACAGTAAATGGAGTTTAAACATTTATGGAAGCTCATTGCCTTAAAAAATGAAATTCTCAAAATTTGAAACGTTAGTATGTGTAATCTGCACATTGTAAATTTACACAACTTCATTAAGTTGATCATTTTGAGTAAGTTACAATAAAAACCCTTACTTATAATGTACAAACCTAATTAGTTCTGCTTAGTGTTTTTTTAAGCAAACTAAATTTTTTTTGGTTTTCATACCTGATTGAATAACATTAACTGGTGCAGTTTTAGTAAGTGTAACTTCAGCTAATTTAATAAATCTGAGTATGTTGTAATTACTTGTATGTTTTGTTTGCTTCAATAAAACCATGAATGTCTTATTTTACAATTTAAGCAAGTAAAATGATAAATGTCACATAAATGTTGGCATTTAATTAAAACAATGCTTTCAACTTGATTATTTTGGACATAAAGTTTGGACTGAGAATAGATAATAAACATTTTCTACATTAAACCTGCATTATTAATGTCCTAAAATTGCTGACTGCAGCAGAACTTACTGATAAAACTACATGTTAACCTTTCAAAATATTTAAGTTTTACAACACTTGTTAAAATAAAATATTCAACATTTTTCGCAGTGATTTAATTTGGCATTTAGGTGATTTTTTTAGTACATATCTAAGATATTAGAACTTCTTATTGTGATGTCGGCAGCGGCCCAGGGCAGCATAAGACAGGAGGGCGGACATGCACAGGTTAAAAAAATGAAAAACTTTTCTGTCCATTTCAGTTTAAATGTCTAAATATTCTGTGTTTTGTGCTTCAACAGGATTTTCATCCCACCCAAGGATTTAGAAAATTTCCAGCATTTTAGTTGAATAGTATGAATGCATGAAAGTGAAGAAAAGAAGACATAATCGCCTCCCATCACTGTAACTCTTTAACATATCCACATTTTTATAGTGGGCCTCAGACTTCAGCAGCTTGCACAATTACTAGTTTGATGTTTTCCCCCCCTTTAAGGGATAATAACGCTGTAACATCTATCATGCCCGAGTCCCAGATCTCATCAGGCCAGATGGTAATGGCAGCATGGTGGCAACACCTGCTCCTCTGGATCCAGCACAGCCACATGTCTGTCTTATTACTGAGGCCGTAACACAGCCAAACATCTGCCTCAGTCACTAACCCGCCGCAGAGTCATGCATCCACGGTCAGTGGGCTCAGGCCTGCCAGGAAAACCCGGCTCACACCGCAAAACAAGCCAAAATCTGCAGTCAGCTCAGCCGAACGGAGGCTAATTTGATTTGTTACTTTTCCCAAATCTGGGAAACAAGTTGCTCCTTCAATCGTCTGAGGAAGGAAGAGGAAGAAAAAGAGAGGAGGGAATCTCCGACAAGGTGGCAACAATTCATCCATCCTGTCTAGCCAAGGTTAGCAGATATGTGTGTGTGTCAACATGTGCAGGAGGTGATGAAGTCCTGCTCTTGATAGTCCCTGTCCAGGTACCAGAGGTAATGGGCCCACATCTAGATATACTCATTTACCCACACACCTCAGCTGCCCGTCCCTGATGGACAACACTGATAAAGTCTGGGCGAAAACACATGCATCACACACACACACACACACCTGCGCACATGCCCATATGCACAAGCACATACAAGCACACACACACACACACACGCACACACACACACACACACAGCCCGTTTAGTGTCAGGAACCTGCAGCTTCACGGAGAACATGTGTTGCAATGTTTGGATACATTTTTCTCCTTCTAGAACTTTGTAAAGGCTTGTTTTGCTTTCCTATATGGAGGACTGAGAGTGACAAAATTTTAATTAATTACTTAGAAATGTATTAAGTGATATAAAGTGTCCTTAAGTTATTAATATGCATAACTTTTTAGTGTTCATGTTTTTTATAATACGAAATTTACATAATATTAAGAATTAAAACATTAAAGAAGAATAAATGTTAAATTACACACCATAAATTTTTTTTCCTGATGATAAATTATCCCAGAAGTTAATTCTATATCAATAATAGTTATTGATATTTTGAGATTGTTTTAAAGTAATATAATGGTGAAATAATACAAAAACACATTCTCAAAGAGCAATAAACTTTAAGTACTATTGAACATTTAACAGTAAAACTGGAAGACATTTTAAAAATATAAAAAAATAATAAAACAACATAAACAACAAATAAACTGAATTGTGAAGTTTCTGTAAACAAAATTAAAAGATAAAGGGTATTTGATACCAAAGCACCAGACTTAAGACTTTTATCATCCAGATTTTGGTGGAAAGAGGGAAAAGAGAAAAACAATAAATAATGCAAATGGAAATTATTGAGTTTATTCTAATTTATTGTGCAATTGATTTTTTGCTAATTGTAACAGGCCTGTATACAATTGGTTGAAAATATATTCTTATGTTAAGTAAATGTTCTGTTAAATTAAATTACATTAAATACTTGATTTGATTCATTTATCTGATTTCTTTACAATTTCCATTCATTTTTATTTAAGTATTTATCCATCTTAGGGAGGACTGAAAGTGCCAAAATTCACAAATATTATCCAACTATATTTAAATGTGATTGTTACAGTAATATTTAGATTTTTCTTATATCTCTATTTTATGTTTATGTCATCTTATTGTATGGAGCACCAAATTCCACACTGCTTAGCAATTGTCAAAATTAAGAACTATTTTTTTTAAATGGCCATGTCATTATTTCATAATGCTTTTTGCTTTTTTTTTTTTTTACAATAATGATGACTAACTCTTACCACATAAAACCTCATCAGATATTTCAATATTTTAGTCTCAGTTATTTACTTTATTTTTTATTTTTTTAAACTACGACAAGAAAATAGCTTTATCCACATTTTCCAGTTTTTATATTTTATGTGAGCTGCATTGTGCTTTCTGTGGGCACAATGCAGCACATTTCATCCAGCTGTGTTTCCATTGTTGCTGAGATGTTGTTGAGATTTCAATAAGGTTCTGGGTACATTAGCCTTGACGTAAGTAATCAAACTATATTTATGTAGCACCTCTTACAGATCTAAAGCTATGAAACGCTTTACCACAAAAACAAAGAACACAGAAGATAACAGTAACAAGTTATATACCTTTATCCTGCATGGAAATATTTACGCTGAATAAATAAATTAGTATTTACAGAATGAATCCCTTCCACAATCTGGATGCCACTATTTTAAAACATTTAAAATGGTGAAATAAATGAATGTAGCAGCAGTGAAAGTGGAGGGATTAAATTTGAAGAATGTGCTGCTTCTTTTGTGTTTTGGCTGAAAGCCTTTCTGCTCATTCTGATCTGAATGGAGAAAGTCAAGATCATTCTGATTCACATACACACACACAAAAAAAAAAATGCTTTTACAATAATCAAGACATGAAGATGAATTAAAACCATGAACAATCATCTCTACTTTTGCTATTGACACCAAGTTTCAACACTCAGAAATGTTTCTCTGCTGACTAATCCACAAGAAAAAAGCAAGACTTCAGAAGTTTGATCTGCTGTTTTGTTCTCTGAGGTAACAGATTCACTCTTATCAGTCACTTTTGGCAGCAGTTATGAAGATTGACGAATTTAAAGTGTCAGTGACGGGACAAAAACAGATAAGACCGTTAAAGATGAACTAGTGTGATTTCATTCCGTTTCCACAAATGTTTTTAATAATAAAAATTACTATTCACAGATTACTATAAATGTAGTGTCACTGTTTGTGTCTGTAGTGAGTCAGACGCCATCTTGTGATGTAATGAGGGTAAGTCAAAATCTAAACAACTAAACCTGAATACAAAGACGTGGAGGAAGTTTCCAATTGTGAATAATTTAAATAATTAGATCAGTGGTTCTTAACCTTTTCTGAGGTACATAACCCATCAGATTCATATATGCCTTCACTGAACCCTTCTGTAGTGATAAAATGATTTTTCCCCCCAATTTCAAGACATAGGGGTGACCAAACTAGAGTCTAGTTGTTTCACCCCAAGATCACTAAGTCTTTTTAAAAGGTAGAGTCTCTGAGAAAAGTTCTTCAAAATATAGTCAGTGTTTTCAGCAAAGTTTACCTGATTGTCCAGGAACGACCCAAGGTATTTAAAATGTGCCACAGTTTCAACAGGTTGACCATCGAGAGAAACTGGAACCACTTTAAGGTTTAGATCATTTAATTAGCTCTCCATTCTTAAGAGAATGAAAAATTAATAATAAATAATAAAGACTTTGAGGTATTCTGATTTAGTGATGTAATTATATTAGTTGTGTTTCCACCTCCACACCACTAGAGGCAGCACCAACCCAGAAAAGATGCGACTAAGTAGCAGATTGAGAAGAACACAGAAAGATACAGGATTTGGTAAAACTGTGAGTTTTGCTGAAGTAAATAAAGACAAAAGATCAAATCCCTGCTGAGAGTGAAGCTCCTCCAATCAGGCTCCTCCTCTGATTGGCTAAGCAATGTAACGTGATCCTCTGATTGGCTAAGCAATGTAAC
>CAEGAF010163925.1:0-11956 GCA_903067075.1 Micropoecilia bifurca | reverse complement strand
CAGCATAAAAAAGCTATTATTATTTAATTCTAATTTTAATTCTATTTCATATTGCATATATTTTGTTATTTAAAAATATTTAATTAAATGTTTCCATTAAAAAAAAAAAAAAAAAAAAAAAAAAAAGACGTGCTGAACTTGTAGCCAATGTGCAATAAAAGGGGGTAATTCAGGTGAGTACTCTGATTTTATAGGGGTTAGTTATTTGAAGGGATGGTAGATTGTTTCAAATTAATACTTGGTTGAGTTTTATTTACAGAAGTGGTTTGAATAAACAGTTTTTAATTGCAGCTAATGAGCTTCATTGGCTTGAAGTTTCTATGTTTCAATTGTTTGCAATTGTAAGGGTAATAATCATGAAGCTACAATCCACATTTTAAGATGCAGTCAGTTTCGTTTTTGCTTTTTAGGCGAAAGTCTCTTGCTGTTAAAATAAGGGCAGCACTTTGTTAAACTTCTCTGTGTGAAATTCCATCCGTTTGCATCAGAGTGAATTGGTTTCAAAGTCAGATAAGCAAAGGTCAGTGATAATGAGGCCCGAGTCAAAACTTTACCAGTACCACCTTGGTGTTTCTTGACTTCCCCATTCGTGTGTGTATTTTGATCTTGTGCAAGTGCTTGTGTTGGCACTAAATGGTTTTCAGCTGCGAACAGCTCGCCAGTAACTGTGCTGGATCTGTGTTAGCGTTGGGAGAGGGTTTTCAATCGTTGAGCAGGATGTAAACACTACGCTAACGGTCTCTCCGCACGGTACACAACGGACATAAAAGGCCTGAACCCCATGCTATGTGCTTCCAAGACAGTAGCTCATGTTTTCAGGTTTAAAGCAAAGGGCTTTGCTCTGTTGCACTCTTAAGTGGCGGTCATTAAAGAAGTCTCTGAGATCTGTGACAAAAAGGAGAACAAAGACTTTGGCCGATGTGTGGAGGAGGTTTGTAGCTGCACGTCTTGGGTCTTTATTTGCTTGTGTGCAGCTAAATCAAGAGCTGGTAGCTCTTGATTTAGCAGTCGCTTTGTTGTCAATCAGAAGTAATTTCATGTTGTCCAAAGTTTGATTGTAGTCAAAGAAGAAAATGTTAACATATGTGGTATCATGGTAAGTTTTTGTCGGCTTATCTTGTGTTTATTTGTGCCAGGAAATGGCAACGGAAACAGTTTTAGGAAGACCACTAGAGGAATAATTTGGAATGAGTTGGCATTTTGTAAATCTGTCTGCCATTGAGAACACCTGCACCAAACTCGTACTAATTTAGTAAAATCAACATTAATTGACCTCTTTAACCTTTAGTAGCTTCAAATACCATAATTTTAATTTTAAAAAGTGATGCATTTTGCTTTAGGGGCAGAGTTTTGGGCTAGAAGATTTTTAAAATATAAAAAAACGTAAAGAAGAATCAAAAACTTTGTTCTCGTCTTTCTGACAAAAAACAAAGCAGAAAAGGTTCACACTCAGTTCATTTGTTGGAAACCTGCTGGGAATGTGACCTGGCATTTGTTGTTGTTATGACTCGACTTAATGGTGGTTCCGTTTTGAGCATACATTTTTAATGATTTATATTCATATTCACCACCAAACTACGTCACCAAGTTGTCCTTTCTATACACCACCTAGGCATTTGCTAACTCCAGGTTAGACCTCCCTTTTGCCTTCAGATCTGCTCCAATTCGCCTTTGCACAGATTTAATAAGCTTTCGAAACACTCCCAAGAGTTTTTGGGTCCATATTGACATGCTGCCGTCACAAAGCTGCTCAGATTTGAACATGAAATGAATCTCCTGTTCCACTGAGTCCTAGTGCTCTGTTCAATTAAGATCTCTTGACTGTGAAAGCCATTGGACTACAGTGAACTACTTGGACACGTTCAAGAAGTAGCCTTTAGAAGATGGTCAGCATCAATACTTGGACATATTCATTGCTTATTACCTGAATACTGACCAAATCTTTATGTACGCCGGTGTTTCAGCCTCTTGTTTTGGTCTCAGCTGACAGGAGCAGCAACCACTTTTTTGCTGCTATAGTCCATCTGCTTAAAGGTTTGATGTGTTGGTCATTGAGAGATGGTTTTCCACATACCTTATGTTGCATCAAATGACGGTGCTAGAGAATGTTATGCGTGGAAAGTCCAAGTAAAATGCACAGACCGTCTTGTCTAGCAGTGACTGAAAATGACCGAAATCCCCTTCAGTAAGTTGTCTTTACAGCGTCTGGAGGCCTAAACGCATTGAGTTGCTGCCAGGCGTCTGGCTGGTTTTCTATTTGTGCTAACAGTTGTTTGCATAATGAAGTGGCTGGTGAGTGTAGATGGTGAATGTTAACAGACTATAAAACGGTGAATTTAGTATGTTGACTTCAGTAATAAACCGGCATCTAAAGGCAGAGATTCGGACTGAAGCTGCTTCTGAGACTCGATACTTGAACTCAAAGTTTAGGACTACAGTCTCGTGACATTTCAGATTCTTCAAAATTAAAGCATTTCCTCTTAGAGTTGTTGACAGTAATGTTGGCAACCTTTATTTCCGCTAGGCAAATATTAGCTCTTAATTTCACAATGTAAGGTTTTAAATAACAATAGGGGAAATATTTGATAAGTTCTGTCATTTAACATGAGTTTTGATTGAGGGACGACTTGTAGACACATCATTCTGAAAGTCTTTAACACATCAAATCAAACCTATGCTACAAAATGTCTTTCCGTTTTTTTCTTGGGTTGTTGTTGTGTGCTGGTACTCCTGAGTTAAACTTAACATCAGAGTAATATGAGAATTAAACAATGATGTCACTTATTGTCCTCCGACACGTCTATAATTATAGCCATGGCGAGAGGTGGCTATCTGCTTGTATTATTGGGTGTGTGTGTGTTAGTAAGGAGGGTTGGCTCGGCCTGCAGCTGCCCAAAAATGAAGGAAGAATCAGAAGGCAAAAATAGTCTGACATGAAAGAGGATAGGAGAGCAGGAAGACTAAAGAGCAGTTTATAGTCTCTCATATCTGGTTTGCAAGACACTCTATCCAATCGTGCCAGAAATCTAAAAGCTTTATAGTTGTCAGGGTTGATCATTCTTAAAGGCCGAGTGAAAAGGCGAATGTATCGGAGACGAGGGAGACGTAATCTTGAAAATTGAAGGATGTTTTACTGAGAGGCAGTTTTCTACTTGGTTGTTCACATTAAAAGTGCCTCCACTGCAATAGTAAAAGTCTACAATTTCAATCTTGAGATTTGTTAAAGTTTATTGTTTTTATATTGTTTTTGTAATTTAGTGAAAGCTGATGAGATTCTCAAAGTGTCGTGACATTGTGTAAAAATACCCTATGTTCCTGTTTTTATTCAAAACAAAGCAAGAATTTCAACAATCATCATTACAGCTATAGCGTTAACTAGATTTATTTTATCTTACGCACATGTTAACCAAAATAATTAGATTTATTTTTATCTTAACACACATGTAAGCAAAACTAATTAGGTATACAAATCACAGCTAGCAGTAGCTATTAAGACTCTGCGTTGCAGAATAGTATAGCTTTTTACAGTTTTGCTCTTTGGGGATTGTAATAAAATGCCATAACTTAATTAGTTGGGCTATCTGCTCAGATAGTTAACCTGCAGCTGCTTTAGATATGTCGTAACTGCAGTTTTGAAACTGACAAATTAGTCCCTTTTTTTTACATCAAGGTAAAAATACTTTACCCTATCCGTAGGTTGCAATGGGTAGCAACAGGTTGGGGAGAGACAGTACTGTGAAACTTTAGGGATTTATCCGGTATCTCATTCAAAGCGCCCTAAACTTTAGGAACGGCATGATGGGGGAAAAAAAATTAAACAACTTTTTAAAAGCTTTGCCTGTTATTTTGATTTTTTTCTTTAAGAACTATAATAACAAAAGATATGAGCAGCATTTTAATTAGTTTTTTCTCTAACCTTCTTGCCCGGAGCAGTCATAATTAATGTTTGGAGCAGCAGAGATGACATTGCAGTGTGGGAGAAAGGACTTGGGGTGAAACAAGGTTTTTCATATTATGTAAAGCAAATTTAAAGTCATGTAATTTGACGTCTTTTATTAGCGATTAGCTTGACTAGCATTAAGCTGTTTGTACCCTCTAGAAGTCCCTTTTTAGAATAGCGTCCTCTGAATGCCCCGGGGACGTTCAGAGGACGGCAGGGGGCGCTGGCGGACATTTTTACAAAAGGGGGTTTGCACATTAAATGACATGTGGGTGAAGTTTTATGGATGATGCTCTGAAGAAGAGCTATCATTAATGTAGTTACAGTTCTATCCATGTTTTAATGTTGCAGAGTTCAGTCGGTTTGCAAACAGTTCAAAGTTTAAACTGGCATGTTGTACATCTTTTATCTGGTCATTTTGTGCAAGATTTAACAACTAGAAAATGACACAGAACAATAATACTTTTTCCACTCTGATTGGCTGCTGTTAGGCCTACCGATTTTAACTTGAATGTTCATTGCATTTTTCGTAGACGCCTGTGAAAATAATTTCTATTCCCATGGCTTTCTTGTTCTCTGGGAAATTATATTTGGTGATAAATACAGAAACAAGCACAAAAATCAAAACAAATACAATAGTGATAGTAATATTAATGATAAAATAATAGTCAGTGTAAAGTAGCCTACAAATTCTTTGGTGGGGGGTGGTGAGGGACATGGATAAAGGCTAGGGGGGGTGCTGGCCCAAAAAAGGTTGAGAAACACTGATCTAGAGCAGTGTTTCCCAACCCTGGTCCTCAAGGCACAATGACCTGCATGTTTTAGATGTTCCCCTGATGAGAATGTTGATTCTTATCTGAACTTTTAACCTTTCACTTAACAAAGGTTAACAACTTCACTTAACAACTTCACTTAACAACTTCATTGTCACGAAGTTGTTGTAAAATGTTCAGCCTTCCTGGTATCTGCTGACAGGTTTGCTCTCTCTTGAAATCTAAACAATCTGGAGAGATTTGGAAAAAATTATTTCCTTTTGAATTACATCTTCTCTGTGCCTTTATTTTTCTACACGACAGTAGTGCTCAGAATGGATAGTCTTCTTCTAATAACTTCCACACTGAAGGTTGTTTTCAGCGTGGCCTGGAAGCACCGGAACAAAACCAGATTTATTTATTTATTTTTTAAATAAAGATTCTCCATTACGTTCATGTTAGTTCCCAGCTCCTCCTCTGCCTGCTGCAGCACTTTCACGGCACATGGGAGCACTTTAAAACTTTGCGTGGTCGCCTGTTGGGCTGTTGTCAGTCTTTTAGCTTCGCCATGCAGTATTGACAGCTTTTCCATTTAGCTTTCCCGTCAAGGATTGACAGGATTTAACAGGGCATTAAAACATTGTGGCTCATCGTTTTGAAAATGTTTTACCCACAGATATTTTGTCAAGAATAAAATACGAGCTGCTGATGCTGTTTGAGTCAGCAGAACTTGAGTAAAATCAATGCGGAGAAGAGTTGGTCACAAATGGTTAGGTTCCTGAAACATGAGGGCAGCAGTCGATCGTCAAATTGACTCTGAATGCTCCGTTTGCATCTTATTGTCTTTAATGGCGCTTATATAGGACAGTTGGTCTCACCCACATAGTCCAAAAATAAAAATCATTGGCCTCATCCCTCCCACAAGACGACATAAGGGCCTTTTTGCCTTGTCCTCTGGGTTTAGAGTAACTGTCATTTGTTTTTAAATCCTTGTTCCCCTGCTTTTGTTAATGCTTAATCTGGCCTATTACATTTTATTCAAGTCTGCGCTGTCAGCATGAGGAAGCTGGTGGGGGGGAGGCAGAGATGCAGCCATTAGATTATACCATCTGGAGCTAAAAAGCCCACACTAAGCCGGTGGAGTAATCAGGAAGCCTCTCGTTTCCCATGACTTGACGGCAGGGGAATAAAAATGTGGAGTCTCTGTAATTTGCAGCTTTAATTTCCTTCTGTGTGTCAAGTTTGCGTCAGGACTGAAGAATTACCGGCTGCGTTTCTTGTGTAGATGTCATTGGCCGCCATGTTTGCTGCTGAAGGCAAACTTCAGAGAGGTGTGTTCACTTTGTGCCTGTGTGTGTACGGCAACACACGTCAGTCTTGTTAGACGTTTGTGTGCACAACAGCGTATTCTAGTTTCTGTGCGCTGTTGCTGTTTGTTTCATAGCCTGTGTGTGTGTGTGTGTGTGTGTGTGTGTGTGTGTGTGTGTGTGTGTGTGTGTGTGTGTGTGTGTGTGTGTGTGNTACCATGTGGGGACAATTTTCCTAACACACCCTACCATGTGGGGACCAACGGTAGCCAAGTGGGGACCTAAGCCTGGACCCCTCTTGGAGAAACCCTGTTTTAGGGTCAGGGGTCAGAGTTAGGACTAAGGTGTGAATTGAGTTTTGGTTAGGTATGTTATGGTTAGGGTTAGGGTTAGGTTAGGTTTAGGCTTTAGAAATGAATGGAAGTCAATGGAAAGTCCCCACTTAGATAGCAGCGTAAAACTGTGTGTGTGTGTGTGTGTGTTTGTTTGCGTCTCGTCACCCTGGAGCCAGTCGTCCTCTCCTCTGACCCTGATCCGCTTCACCTGTCCGCTCAGATCACACATATGGAAATACGTAGACACATTCACACACACACACACACACACACGCGCGCACAATTGCCGTGACCCTTTCCTGGAGTTGAAACCCAATCACAGTTGCCAGCCATGCAAAACTTGCCAGCACAGCAAGGTTTTGTTTTCTTTTTCCAGCGTGGGTTTGAGATGAAGGGCCTACTGTCTACTGCAGGATCAGCTAAAGTTATTTTAGTTTATATTTGTCTTTATAGAATGTCTTAAAATATTTTGACCTTTGATAGAGTAAGAACCAAACTGCTCCTGAGGATGTACATTCACTGCTTTCAGACTAGGGGTGGGCATTTATCCTATCATTTATCATGATAAATGTCTTAAGAATTTTGTCTTATTGTTGTCGCGATAAATTCCACTTAACATGGCATGTTATTGTCATTATTGATAGTTTTATTATTTTCTCTGCCGTTTGGTCAACAAAAGCATCAAAAATATAAATCAATTTGAAAATGCAGTCACAGTGCGATTCAAATCGCAGCACAAGTGTCACAGCAATTGTGGAGCTGCGATTGCTGTGACAATCACGGCCGTACAGTCACCTAAAAAAGAAGTAATGGTTTTTATCGTCACTTTTATTATTGCAATTGTACTGCAAAGTATTGTGATAAAACTTTAGACCATTAACTTTTTACATTTGAATTCATTTTCTGTGGACCAGGATTTCATTTTTAAAGATTAGAGGACCAAGCTGCAATTTTGTGCCAAAAATATGGTTTAGACATGTCACATTATTTGGAAAATAAATAGCTAAATTATTCGTAATATTAAGATTTCATCTTAGTTTTATCTTAGAACTAGAGGAGCTTCAAACTTGTAACCAAGCTGCAATACTTCAGATATGTGGTGGGCAAAATGGACTTTTATCATGACATATTGTCGTACCATTGTCATAAGTGACGATAAGAACTACTTTTCTTCTTTTTTTAGGTATGTCTAAAACTGCGTGTAACAGCAATCATCACCAAACACCAATATTGCTCTTGAAAAATGTATAGAGAAATATGATTTGTATCATCAAAACTGGTAGAGCCTGTTTTCAAATTTACTGGTATTAATTGGTTTCTCTCATTGAACAAAGAAAATGTCAATCCCAACAATATAGACACATTTCAAAAATCTTTTTTTAATTAATTATGAAAGGAATACAAGGTAAATGACATGATACAATAAATGACTTCCATCTGGACTCAGACCTCTCCTCACACTTGAGGTTTTTTGAGTCTGGAATATTTTGAGCAGTCTTTATCTCAGGGAAAAGCAAGTCAAGTCAATAAATAGAAACCCACATTTTCTGTGCTCATAAAACTTTCTTCACGCTAGCTGTAGCTTCATGCTAATGGCCACACAGATGTCTCAAACTGAATTATTTATTATCCTTAAGAGGTCCTTTGAAATCCTTTTACGTTTGTTGCTAAGGGTTGAAATCTGCAGAATCTCTTTGAGAATCTTTTTAAAGGTGACTTTGTTGACATTATTCCCTCCATTTATTAGACCATCATCCCCCCCAAATAATCCAAACTAAACATAGTTATCTAGAAATAGTAGATTCATAGACACGTTTTAATGAGATACAGACTTGATGTCAGTAGCAACGTTCCTCTTTGGAAATCGATACATTTTCATATTCATCCTTAAATCCTTATCTCCAATCCCACAGGGTTTGCAAATGTCAAAGCAGTTCAGTTTCACACAACGTGTTAAAACTAGGATGCTTATGATGTTCATGTTGTTTAATGAACAGGTAAATAAATCACTGCTTTTACACATTTAAGCAAGGTTGTAACTTTAGTCAAAGTTAGCATTAGCTAAAAAATCCCCCAAAAACGGATCCACCATTGACCAGTCAATTATCATACAGACTTGTTTCCCATATTCAGGATTACATAAAGTAAGCCTGCGATGAAAGAGAATTAAATTCTGAGTTTTCGTCTGCATGTCTGTTCATATTCACATCCCATCGCAGCGCCTAACTCTTCCTCATCTGCTTCTGCAGGAGCAGAAGTCTTCAACTGGTCGATACAGCATGTCGCGATGTCCGAACTCGGGGTCCACGGCCACGTCAGAGGAACAGCCGCACGTCGGCAACTACCGGTTACTGAAAACCATCGGCAAAGGCAACTTCGCCAAGGTCAAACTGGCACGACACGTCCTCACGTCAAAAGAGGTGAGAATCTAAAACACGCTCCTCCTGCAAATCGCTTTGTTCAGATCATCTGGGTTTATGATTATATTTACTGGAATTGATTTTAAGCCATGATCTGTGTTGTTTGGAAAAAATATCTAATTATCATTGGTGAATAATCCATTTCAGGTATGACTTGCCTGCTTTACTTTTAGAGTCAAAGAGGAAATAACATTTTCAGTTTTATGTCTTAGGAATCGTTACTCAAAAACATGAGAATGCTGTCACAGAAGTTAGTGTCAATCATAGGTAGTATTTGAAACATCCTGCATTATTGTGGAGAACAGATGGGAGGCATAAAGTTGCTATTGTGTCAAAGTGTTGAAAGCGTAGAAAAATCTCTAAAAATTAGTTATCAGCTATAACAGCAGTAGGAATATTGGATATTAATATCAACCCAAACTTACTTCAAAACCAAACTCCTTTATGTCTTTTTGTGATATAAAGGACATTAGCGAATCTAAACCTGACAATTTGATGTCTTATCTCAGCAAACATTGCAAAATAAAAAAAATTTAAAATTCTACAAGGCTAAGTTTTATTTGATGCTACGGTCAAAGTAGGAGTTGATGTTTGGCCGAGTCCTCAGTGTTGGACTGTATTCCTGGTTGCTAAGGATACCGACGGGCTCTCAGACTTGGTACAGAGCAAGTTTGATCTGATCTAAAGCTTTGCACAGCTTTTTTCTGCATCCACTGCTGCAGATTGTATCAGCGTTGTGAGGCTGAACAGAGAAGCCCGAGTCTTTCTGGTTTCCTCCGAACCACAGCTGTGATGTAAGCTGGCGGTCTGTCCCTTTAAGAGCTAAAATCTGAGCCCGGGTTGGACTCCGGTCCAATGCCCGGTTGAGTCAGCTGTTGATTTATTTTTTTCTCCCTTTCTTTCCTATGTGAGAGCGTGCAGTGGGCGGGCTCTGTCAATATGTGACAGCCTTGTGCCTGACACCCTGATAACGCTCCACGTGACCTGTTGGCACACAAAGAAAACAAGGGAGTCAGACAGGCACAACCAGAAAGAGGACTGAAAGGAAGACGTTGGTTGACAGAAATATCAGGCAGAAGTAGACCTCCCTGTTCTGTTTCCTTCTGAAGAGCTGATTCTTTGTTGCCCTGCCTTTGTGCTCGGCTCTTTTGTCCTTGAGCGGCTCTCACTTGAAATCCCTCCCATTTCTCAATTTTGTTTTGTTTTCTCCTCCCGTTTCATTCCTTTTTCATCTTTGTCTCCTTTGGTGGATTATAAACTGTAGACCTGATTATTGGTTAGAGCCAAAATCATCCTCCATCCCCTCGTGTGTGTGCCTGTGTGTGTGCCTGTGTGTGTGCCTGTGTGTGTGCCTGTGTGTGTGTGTGTGTGCCTGTGTGTGTGTGTGTGTGTGTGTGTGTGTGTCAGGTGGTCGGACTCGGGAACCCGGGGATGGATGGTACCAGACACAGTGTGGGGATGGCGGTGCTGGCAGCGCTGGCTGCCCGGCTCGGCGTGGCGGATCGTTGGCACGGCGACCGTCACTTATCCGGTGAGGTCATCCTGACGGAGGTCCAGCAGGCCCGCGTGGTTCTGCTCCGTCCCCGGCTGCTGATGAACGTCAACGGGGCGTCGGTGGCCAGAGCGGGTGAGATCATGGCGCCTGGTCAATGGCTCATTCAGGACCTGTTTGTTGGTTAAGGTTCTGTTTGAATCGACAATCATGGTTTTATTATTTCATCTTTAAACATCAGATGACTTTAGATTCTCAGAGATGTAATCCCACTCCAGATTATGATGAGGTTAACCTGAGAACCAGAACATCTGATTAGTTCTTCTAGAAGAATCACATCAACTTTCATGTTTCTGTTACTAGAAGGTTATTAGTTTTTATTCTTCTTATATCAGTTGTGGTTTTCTGAATGAAACCACAAACACATTAAGTCACTTTGAAATAATTTTATTGACCCTCTTTTACAGCTGGAAAATACAGAGTGAAGCCTGAGGACATCCTGCTGGTCCACGATGACCTGGACAAAACTTTGGGGAAAATCGCCATCAAACATGGAGGAAGCGCCAGGTGGGTTTATATGACCTGTGGAATGAAGCAGGAAGTGTTTGTTAGTGTTTGTTAGTGTTAAACACATTTGCGGAGGCGACCAGAAAATATAGAAAAACTTAAAATCTGAAAGAGGTAAGTAACATTTTACCTATATTCTTCGGATGGCCAGCAGGGGGCAGATAGGAGCCGTTTGTGGACAGCATCTCAAAGTGTCGTCATGGAGAAAAGACTGTTTGGCTTGAAGACCTCAGGGTTTAGTGTCTTCATATGTGGCTGACTGATGCAAAAGCACAGCAAAGACAGGAACGATGCAAACTCTGAAACACAAAGAACAAATGCAGCAGAAAATGCTGCAAACTCAGAAAATAGAAGCAAAAACCTACAATCAACAAAACAAATGCAAAAATAAAATGCTGCCACTGCTGCAAAGATGCTGCAACTGCATGAAACAGAAGCAAAGGAGAAAATGCTGCAAAAAACAGCAAAGTCCAAAGTGGTGCAAACTCACTCCAGACCACTAGGGGGAGTCTGGAGTGGAAACTATTAAATATGTAAATATGCTGTTGTTCTATAATGTGGCAAAAATATAACACATTTTCTTCAACTTTTTTCTGGATCCCATCTTTTTTCGAGGTTCTGGTTCCATCTGACTTGGTTGTCGACTCCCCCTAGTGGTCTGGAGGATTTCTGCTTCGTGGAGTGAATTTGTAGCTCTTATACTTTTGTTTTTGCTTTTAGCAGCATTTTCCTTTTTGCTTCTGTTTCCTGTAGTTGCTGCATTTTTTGTTTTTGTTTGTGGGTAAAAAACCTGCAGGATGTAGAAAAGTGAAGCTTCTGTTCCCTCCGTCTGCAGCGTCTTACTGTGTTTGTGCTTCAGAGTTTGCATGCTTTTTTGCACTTGTTGCCCACTGGAGCAGTTGATTGTGGAGCATTACAGTCTATGGTTCTGTACCAGAACAATGTGGACCGCCTCTTAGGGCTGTAGGAAAAAATCGATTCGGCGATATATATCGATATTTTCCGCGCTCGGAAAGTATCGATTTTTCATCCGTGAGTATCGATTTTTTAAACCATAGGGATCCATAGCCTTATAGCTCTTATTAACGTCTAATTTGTTACGGCGTAGCAGCAAGACTCGCCTCCCTCAGTCTCACTCTCAAC